>OX439129.1:15174800-15487300 GCA_949318235.1 Ecdyonurus torrentis
GACAAAATAATTGTATTAACTCTCTTTATATTATAAATATGATACAGTTAATAATTTGTTTTATTAATGAACTATACGTATAAAAATATGTAAAACAATATTATTATTTATATACACTCACGTATTTTTTAAACATGCACATCTCGAATTGGGAATATATAGTAACTTACATTTTACCCATGGTATAATACCCACGTTATTTAACCTCTAAAACATTGAATCATCTCAGAGTTGATGTTCTCTTTACACTATAATATATTTAATAATATATTTAACATATTCTATACTCTTAGCTACTCTCTCTCTCTCTCTCTCTCTCTCTCTCTCTCTCTCTCTCTCTCTCTCTCTCTCTTATCTATTTATTCAAATTATTAATTTATAAATTACTAAGAACACCCAATTCTTAGCTCACAACTAAAATATTTTTATGCATTTACTTTCATATCCTATAAAATCTACATTATACTTTTTTTTTATTTTTAATATCAAAACCATCAACAAAACTGCAAGACTATCAATATATTTATTGTTATATGTTGGACAGTCGATCTTGGACTCATTAAGGTATGATACATTATACTCATATGCTTTATTGTGGATGTATATATATAGTTGAGCACTCATATCATCCTCGAAATTATTATCACCATGTGGTGATCAAGATGAGGACATAATTCTAGATGACGCCCAATACAAAAGAAGTCCTCAAAATCTATCTATATAGCATAATACAAACAAGAGCACGCGTTTTACTTTACTTTTGGTGTGTAGCTCCGGCGCCTCTGGCGTCCATGGGTCGCGTGCCATGAGCCAGCGGGCACCAGCAAAGATAGACGCCAAGCAAATAGGCGCCATCATTGAGGCGTCGTCGCCACCCTATACTTGCTGGTGACGTCATGCAAAACAACATGATCATTGAGACTATTAGTCATTCTATTCTCTCTCTCTCTCTCTTTCTTCTTATTCGCCGCCAAAGTGGCGAGAAAACCGAAGTATGAGGACATAAAGAAATAATAAAATATTAATATAATAGGTTAAACGTATATACAGTATTATATATACATAACATACACACACACATGCACACACAACAGAAAGAGAGGATATATATATATATATATATGCCAAGAAGGAATTTGAATTGATGTCGTTGAAGTATGGTATATATTTTTATATGAAATTCAATATACAATATAATTAATTTAATAAGATTTTATTATACAATAATATATAAAACTTTTCCATATAAAATTAAATTGATTCTGAATAATAATGATGCCAATTCAAATATAGAAAAGAAACAAATTTTAATAATAATAATAATATATACAGCATTTTTTTCTTCTAAATTGAGCATATTTTAACAACTCTTGGATATAGTACAAAAATGTTTTTCTTATAATAATGCTTATAGCTTTTTTTTTATAATTAGCTAAAAGAATTTAAAGGCATTTAAAAAAAAGTTTTGTAAGAATTTATAATTATAGTACATAATGAAGTGTTGAGACACCCATAATTTTTTTAACACATTACCCCACTCCTTTTTCTGTCAACTTTTAAAAAGAAAATGTAATTTTTTTAATAAAAACATTATAAAAGCTTTTTTTGTTTATGTGTGTATCAACTTAATGATGGCAAAAATTTCTCAAAAGTCAATGTATATCAGAGCTTGGAGTGGAGTTGCGTCGAGGTGAGGCCATCATTCCTATATTTAATGACCACTACGCCATCTTGAAGAACCAATTATCAAAATTCTTCATCATCTATATACCGACATAACCACAGGGTAGAACACCGACTCAGCAGAAAAAATAAAAACGTTGAAAAAATATTTCTAATGAACAATAATAAAAAGTAAAGTAAAGTATTATATATTTTTTTTATTTCGAAACTTTTTTTCTTTCTTATTTCTTGAACAATTTCTGTTAGTAAAATTTATTGCTATATGTATTGGCTAAGAATATAATATACAAAAGTTGAGTTATTATATTGCAATAAACTGCTTAGAAAACAAAGTGAAGAAATAATTTGTTGACTGTTATAAGTAAAAATACATTTATTTTTTAAATATAATGCAACATGTGACAATCAATTTATGGCTTATTGGTGAAGCTCGCTATATATAGCCAATCACAGGCGTCGCGGGAAAAGCAACGATATTTTCCTATCCTTTAGACCTTGTTTTTAGCAGGGTTTTTTTTAAGGGTGTTTATAGACATAGACAACCCTTATTTGCATGATTGAAGTAAGTAAGAGCAACTACATTATATATATATATATAATAGCTTAAAAATTGATATATTTTATGATTCTATTAAATCATTAAAGAATCTATATAAGATATAGGATAAAATAAAATAAAATATGTGGCATTGACCTATATCTATATATAATGTTAAATAATCTAATTGCATTCTTATACTCTTAAAATTTTATGTTATAGACTATAATTATTATGATTTTTATGTATACGGTGTGTACTGTGTACCACCAATGTACTGCGGGCGCAAGCCTGGTTTTGGATGACAATAATAAATTTGCATTATACTGCTAAAACTTCTTTGACTTATAATATTGTTATACCACGAAAATAATAAAATAAGATACGTAAATACGTAAATTATGTCATTATAGCATTAGCATCAATTATGCTTCAATATAGAACACACCATAAATATTTATTCTTATATATTTATGCTATATTAAAACATAGTATAATAATAAAGTATAGGCGCATAGCTTATGCTGTATTGATCAAATTATTTTTGAAAATGGGCTAGCATAATTATTACGTAGTTATTTTTGTCTTTGTACAACGATACTATATAATATTATGGTAATGTATCTATATGATTACACTAATACAATTAGAATTTGTTATTTGTGGTTTTTTAAACTGGTATATTGATTTCAAAATAGTTTCAAACTTAATAACATTGAGAAAGAAAACAATTACACATAAAGAATAATATTACAGAGAGTATATAATAAAGCTTATTTTGGCTAAAGACTTAAACTTGCTTACAAAAGTTGTTTTGTTATTGAGGAGCAATAAAATCAGATCATAATTCTTGAGCGGATGGATAAGTTTCCATTATCAAATTTATTCCCCCTTATACATCTCCTAGTAAAGTTTTTATATCTTTGACAAAAGCTGTTTTTTTTTCCCTTCAAAATATTCGTTTTATGTTTCCAGACATTCCTATTATATGATTGTAAGTACTTCTTAAAAATATTGAATGAAATGGTTCAAGATACACAAGCCACGCGACAAGGACATTTCTCAATGAAGTAAACACGCGGTTTTTGGGCGGAAACTACGAAAGCGCCAGCCGGACTGGCGTCTATTGGCAAACGCCGGCGTCTTCAAAAAATATCCCCTTTTTATATATAATATTATATTATTTTTTTACTTTTTCCCTCCGCATCTCTTTCTATTTCTTCAACAATCGTTGTCGTCGTTTTTGTTGTTATATAATGCAAGTAAAGTGGCTGCGGGTTATGTTATAAGAAGGATATTTGGGAATAAGGGTGTGGTGAAGTATCTTGGGGGTGTAGGGGTAGGGGGATAAAATAAAAAAAGGAGATGGGGATAAAATATATAAGTCGTCAGTCACAAAACAACGTAAGCTGCACAGTGTAGCGGCGTCGTGGCGGAGATCGTGCCAAATAAGGCGCCGTTTCTTCGATACTGCAGCGAGGGCGGACATTTATACATAAAGTTCAACATCAGAGTCTCTCTCTCTTTCTCTCTCTCGTCACCCAACCCCCTGATATAATATAACACAAAAGGCGCCCGGTTGTCCGGCGGCCACTCTGAGTTGAAGTAAACTGAAGTCTTGTTGATGGTGATATGTGCGAGAAATCGAGATATTAATAACATAAGAGGTGACTGACTATATTATCTTGTAGTATATTGTACTGTACCCCGCATAAAATCACTTCCACAGAGATTTCAAATCAAAACTGACTGCAATTTATCTATATTTATTACGTGCAGTAAAATCCATCAGTAAATAGTAATTATTTTTGTTTTCATAGGGATAGAATCATAGAAACAATAATATTTATTGCCTCATAATCTCTATCTATACTTGCTAACCAATTTGTGCGTGTGTGTGTGTTATTGAGACACACACATGTACAGAGAGAGAGAGAGAGAGAGAGAGAGAGAGAGAGAGAGAGAGAGAGAGAGAGAGAGAGAGAGAGAGAGAGTCTGATAAATGCACTTTAAAGTCGCTTATTGCTTCTTCAAACAATAATCTACCAAAAGATAAAAGGCTAAAATAATATTTTTATTCTCATATAGTAGCCAGTCTATACATCATGCAGACCAGAAAAAGTCCCAAAAGTTTGATGTTTAACTTTGCTACCCCCCACGCGTGCAGTGTAGAGTACATACAGTACTGTACATCGTTCCTCATCTCCCTCTAAACAATCAAACGTGCACCCAGACGTCACTTCAAAATCTGTTGTTTACAAATCTGAGATAAATGTTAGCCTAATGTTGAAGCACCCTTTTTCTCTATAATGTTCTCCTCTACAAGTGGTACAGCACAGCCAAGATACGTACAAGCTCGTTGATCAAGCAGCAAAAACTTTTCATCGTGGAATGTAAGAGGCGTGTGTCAATATCATTCTCCATCACTATACACAAAACAAAGTTGATTTTTTTTATTATTCTCATTATTCTTCGTATAACTCTTAATTTTCATTTTTTTTTTAAGTTACTATTGTATACACATTATAATGCCAGAGAGCTAAGTAAGTAAGTACTCTGAACAAGATAGAGTATTATATATTATATTTTTTACTAACGTACTTATTCTAAAGTGAAAGAGATAGCAATCATCAGCGTATTGTGTTCATATGGGCTTTGCATTGCCATGCCTCAAATATGTGTGTTTAATGAACAATGCGTGTAAAAGCTTTTAAATTTGACATTTATTTTTCATTTTATTATTTTTTTTTTACTTTTTTTTTAAACAAAAGATATTCAAAAAATATCATTGCTAGAAATAAATCAATTATAGAAGAAGTTTGAAAAAATCAGAGCATTAGAGCAATATATTAAAGGATTTTCAAAACTTCTTGTATAATTTTTTATATTATACTATATTAGGTACAATTTTATAAATCTTTTGGAGAATAAGTATATGAATATATATATATATATATATATATATATATATATATATATATATATATATTCTCATTTTTACCAAATGTAACTCAAAATCTCTTTGGATATTGAATTATAATATTGATGAATCGATTTAAAAAATATATACATTTCATAATTTATTTTAAACTCTTTCCATTATTAAAAATATTATTAATAAAAAATGTGTATATATTTCTTATTTGTATAAAACAAATACAGGTATAATATATTATAAATAATTAATTACAAATTTTTGAAGTAAAAAACAAAACATTTTTATAAAGATCCTCCCTTATTGAGTTATATCAAAGACCATGGTCTTTGGTTATATGTATATATAATATAATACTATAAAAATAAAGTATGTATTTATAATGTTTGTGTGTTGAAAGCTCATAAATAATTAAAAGTATAGGAAGGAAAAAAATGAAGAACAGGAAAATCGCATCAAGAAAGGGAGAGAAGGGTAAAACAAAAGTGAAGAGAGAGAGAGAGAGAGAGAGAGAGAGAGAGAGAGAGAGAGGAGAGAGAGAGAGAGAGAGAGAAGACGGAATGTGTTGCGTCACGAAACAAAGTATAGGCACCTGTTCCCCCGTGAAGTCAGCCTAAAGAACATCAGGCATAAGAAAAAAAAAGAAAAAAAAATAAGAAGAAGAAGAAAAAAAGAGAGAAGATCAGTAAGAGTAGATTAAAAAAAAATCAAACATCTTGTGAAATAAATTAGATGCTTTTTAACTCCTTTCAACTCAATGTATAGAGAGAGAGAGAGAGAGAGAGAGAGAGAGAGAGAGAGAGAGAGAGAGAGAGAGAGAAGAATTAAAAGAAGAAGAAGAAGAAGGTAAAAAAAAATTACACGCAAGAGTTAGCCGTAAGTTAGTTTTAGGTGACAAGGTATAAAGGTTATTACTATTTTTTTTTAAAACAAGCACTCAAGTAATTCGCATACCATCCTATAAAGTATAAAACGTGGGAAGAGTTTAAAATAATAATAATAATACTTTAAAATTAAGACATTATCCATTATGATGATAATGTGAAATATTATTATAATAAAATAAAATTACTTCTACATAACATAATACTTCCATGCAAAAATAAATGAAAAAAAATTCTAACAATTTTCTCATGCATGCAGCTTTTATATTTATATGGTTATATGCATGGGATAAGTTTTCTGGCGACAATAATATTAAAAATATATTTATGTATTTTATTTGGACTTATATTTACATAAACTGTACACATTGCATAGTAATTCACACACACACACACATACACACATTCATACACACACACTCATATACTGTGTGTATATATATATATATATATATATATATATATATATATATATATATATATATATATATTATATATATATATATATATATATTTTTTTTTTTATATATATATATATATATATATATATATATATATATATAATATAATATAATATAATATAATATAATATAATATAATATAATATAATATAATATAATATAATATAATATAATATAATATAATATAATATAATATAATATTATATAATATTATATATATATATATATATATATATATATATATATATATATATATATATATATATATATATATATATATATATATATATATATATATATATATATAGATAGAGAGAGAGAGAGAGAGAGAGAGAGAGAGAGAGAGAGAGAGAGAGAGAGAGAGAGAGAGAGAGAGAGACGATGTCATAATTTAAATTTATTGCACAGTTTCTTTCAACATAAGTATATAACTTCAAAAGTTATTATTTGAAGAAGAAATTCTTTTTGTCACAATAAAAAGTACTTTACAGGTCATGTTTAAGTCTATATAGCCCAACATTTGCAGGTGAACGTACTGTATATATTGTAGGAATAGTAATATTTTGTAACTACATAATTTGTTTATTAATTTACATAAAATAGTTTTGTACGTATATAGTTTTTTGTGTTTTTTTCCCAAAGAAGATAATTTGTTAACTTTTATGGTAGAAGTAACCTTTTTCATTTTTGAATCATGCCTATATGGTCGATCACAATTAGTATGAAGTAACTTTATAATACACTAGGCTTATAGTATTTTTATTTTTTACTTCTATATATAAACAGAACAAATGTACTAATTTAAAGTAATATAATACTAAAAATTAAAAAAATAAATCAAACGAGAGAAGTTATTTTACGCTGCTCGTTTCGACATGTATATGCATATAATCATCAGCTTCGCTGAATTCTCAATTGCAATAAAAATAAAACATTGAGTCATAAAATGCAAGGATATGTGTGTGATATACAGACATTCATGTAATTTTTTTGTAATGTCACCCCTTTTTTTTTTCTTTTACGACGTAATATAAATAAAAGTTCAATAAAATAAGTTATACAATTGGCACACTTATAAAATACTTAATGTAAATCTTTGAATAATGTATATAACAATTGCTTTCATAAACAAAGTACCACAACGAATATTAATATGACGAAACATTGGTACTTGATAATCAAATCGAATGTTGAATATGAAGTATATATATTGCAGATATCGCATGTATATATATAATATACAAAACTGATTATATTATTATATTAGATATTCACACTATATGAATGCGCAGTGTAATAAAGGAGTGGGTGATAGGTGATTTTTCTGCTATTGCATATTCAAGTCGCGAAGTTCGTGGTCGCCAGTTCTGTCGCTTCGTGAATTGCATGCAATTCCAAACTAATAGTATATATCATAAACATAACTTTGGATGTTCAAATTATTAATTTTGTGTGAGTAAAATATCACATCATAACTTATGATGTGATATTTTACTCACACAAAATTATTCATAACATCAATTTAATGTTGTTCACAGTAAATAATAAAATATATTATACCTTATTGCACAAAGTTTTCACCACTGGAAATGATCTCTCTCTCTCTCTCTCTCTCTCTCTCTCTTCATTAGAACTATATAGAACTTGAAGATAATAACCGAGAAGTACTTAAGTTTTGTCTTACACGGAAAAAAGTAAGTAAAAAGTTACTATTTAGTCTTTTTTTTTAGTAAACTTGTTGGTTATTATATAAAAAAATTCTGAAGAGCTAACCATTTACTGCTGAAGAAAGAAGAAATAATGTGTTTAAACTTTTTTTCAACCATATATATAAGTTATTGGTTTGTATACTCTGAAAAGTTACATGATATACGAGTATAATGTAATTTAACTGTATATACTGTACTGAATTATTTCTTAAATTTGTGTCTTCCGTGTACAGGGTGTTAGTTATTGGTATACATTTTTTTTTTTTTTTTTTTTTTTACTTTTATCGTAGGGGACCCTTTTGCGCTGATACGGATTTTCATTATAATAACTCACAGATATCAACTATTTCAAATATGGCAGATTTTTAAATTATTTTTTTATATAAGAATAAACAATCACAAGTAATAAATTTATATAGTTGTAGTCAGATCATGAAAATTTTACTTCCATATTATACAGTTTGGACGTGTTTGCTATTATATATTTTATACACACAATTTTAAATAAAAAATTAACATTTCTCTGGTATTTCATATACCTCTCTCTCTCTCTCTCTCTCTCTCTCTCTCTCTCTCTCTCTCTGACTTCTTCATAAATTCACCTATATATTTCAATATAATTTCAGTTGCTTTCAATTTACAATTACGGCACTTATAGTTAATTCATATAGCTTGTCAAACTACACGACCGTATAAGAAATTAAAATGTACTTAAATTACAATTACAATAATAATTTAATGAAGCAATATTTCCAAGTTGTGTTTATTTTGGTGTAGGTGGCACTGTGGCGACAAGGGTAGACGCCAGGCGGCCGCTTACTTGCTGACACGTCTCTTGGATCGTCACTAACTCGCGATGTCCGCGACACGCCCTGGGTGCTCACCCACCCACCCACTCACCACCATAACCTCTATTTACCTATGGTTATAACGCTTGCATATCAGTGACGCATCGTATAATATAATGGTCATTCATCCGTGTAGACAGAACGTGATTTTTATGCATGTATTGTTATGTATATAAATGTCCAATTTCTTTTTTATCTTGTTACTATTTTTTTTTTTTTTTTATATACATCACAAAATGAAAAAATAATATTGTGGTTTATATTATTACAAGGTGATTGCAATAAAATATAACAATTGTAACAATGTAATTTAGTTATTATTTTTATGATATTACCACAAATGTTTAAAAAAAAAACTACTTGGGAGGGCTAAAAAATATAATGGACATCAAAAAATCTAATTTACTTAAATGTAAGAATATTTTTTATCTTGATTTTTGAAATAATTACATAAATTAAAATACGTGTAGACTGATGAACCTTCAAAATTAGTTAAGAGAGAGAGAGAGAGAGAGAGAGAGAGAGAGAGAGAGAGAGAGAGAGAGAGAGAGAGTGAGAGAGAGAGATGCTATAGGGGAGACACGCGGGGAAAATGTTTGTTAATAATTACAAAATATTACTTGACGTTGTATTTTTCACGTAATCACTTTTTTTTTCTTGACCATACTGACCTTAAGTTCTTTGACATCATAATTTATCATAATTAACCGTCACTCTTTTTCTTACAAAAACACAATTAAATTGTCATTTTCTTTGTTTTGTTGTTTTTTAAAACTATGACATCACCTCTATTATAATGCAATAATATAAAGTTGAAATATATAATCTTGTGCTCTGCCAAAGACATCAACAGAACGTTAAAAATAATATAATTTGAATAATTTCTAATTTCACGCCATTCAAATATTTTTGTTTTTTTGAGAGATAGCCTTCATGTTTGCATCATACAACGCAATGAGCTCCGCGAGTCTCTATACAGCAGAAAGTTAAAAATATCAGTAGTGAACATAACACGATGTAACGAATTCATTTTTAGTGCTTGTATAACACAATATATGATATATTTTTCTACCATAATTCATATCCTGGTTATGCATGATTTTTTTTAAACAATGTATTTTATATGCAATTAAAATTGGTATTAAATTAAAATGTTTGAAACAATATTCATCAGTTTGAAATCAGTTATTTTCATATTTTTTTACATTTGAAAATTTATGCAGAAAGAATATATTATTAGCATAAATTTGGCTAGTGGTATACATATAATATTATATATATATATAATATATATATATATATATATATATATATATACACACACATACATATATACATATATATATATTTATATCGATGTTTACCCGTCAAAGTGAATGTACTACACGGAGAGAAATTTACTAACTAAATCAACTCATTTTATTGAGTTGATTATTTTTAGGTTCATTTGACTCAAGCCACTATTTTCTATAAAGTAACTGACAAAATGTGATTTGTTGTTTTAATTGAAAGTTTTCAGCTAGCAGGTATTTAACTTTTGAGCTATTTTAACAATAAGTTGAGTTATTTCAATTGTTGAGATGATTTTTTTTAATAGCGGGGTTAGTAAAGGTGAATCAACTACCTGGCTGTTAGTATTGTCTGAGACGCAACCAATAAGCAATAGCGTGGGCTGACGTCACGTCACGCGCTGCAGGATCAACGAATCAGCGCGTGCAGCTGCGTATATAAGCGCTCTGCCACAACCTCAGTCAGTCACTTCACTTGCTCACTCAGCTCAGTCAGTTAGCAGATGTGGTCTAAGCCATCTCTAGCTGTACAGAGCTCTCTGCGCGGAGCCTTTACTAATAAGTAATAAGTCCCAGGAAAATTTGATGATATTTTGCAATAAAGCTCATATCCTATACCCTCTTACACCAACACCTCCCAACGTTTCCCACCCTTTAAAATGTCTTATAATATGCGGCATACTTTTTTTTTTTATTATTATTATTTATAGCGCGTTTTTCAAGTCATCGATATTTTTACGATATATCGATACGTTCCTTCCATATTTTAAATTCAGTACTTTTGACAATATCTGTAAAAAAAATTATCAATGTTTTTCTTAATATAACGCCCACCCTTAATTAATTTAATTCCCTAGTTCAGTTAATCTAAAGTGGTAGTTCTTTCACTCTCGCCTCGCTGCGCGCGCACCTTAAAAAAATGAAATACGAAAGAGTGAAAGCGCAAGCATAAGACTAAAAAACTTCAGTTCTGAGAACTAAACTGTAACTCAACTTGTCCCTTCAAATAAATAATGTCATGACTTGAAATAACCAAACTTTTTGTAGCTCAAGAAGTTTAGTTGAATCAATCAGTGAGATGCAATGGTTCGTTTTTAAATGCGCTCTTGAGTTAAAATTATGTTGATTCAACATATAATTTTTCTCCGTGTACACTTTACAAATTTCCTTCAAAATGAACGATCTACGTTTGGCGCTTCTACGCATTTTAACAGCAGAACTATACGGGTGAACATGGAATTTGTAAAGTGTAGAACGTTCATTTATTTTTCACAGAATTTGTAAAGTGTATAGTAAGTTCACTTCGACGGGTAAGCATCGATATATATTATATATATATATATATATATATATATATATATATATATATATATATATAATTTTTCTTCATGTATATAATAATTCAATCATGCAGTTTAGCATAACTTATGTTCTAATAAGAATTAATGTTGTTGGAAATAAGCTGGCATTATTATTTTAATGTATGTCGTATTTATTTTTGACAATATAGTGTAAAGCAAACAGAACTTAAAATTTCAAGTCATATGAACATATATAGAATAGAAAAATCAGTCATGATGTCATGATTGAATCGATGCATTACTCTTTATTTTAAGTAAGAATATAACACATCTTACAAGTGGTATAAAACATTATTATGTAAGATTCTGAAGATATTATTGTTATTGGTTATACTTTTTTTTATTATTACTTTTTTTTTAACCTTCTTCATTTCTCCTTTACTGTAATTTAACTAAAAAAAAGTAAAATTTCTATTCTAAAATTTTGTAGTACAAAAATGTAACAATAAAATATCATGACTTGCATTTTGTTTTAATTCGAAATAATTGCCCCCCCCCCCCCCTTCATCTTTTTATTTAATTGATTGCTCCCTGTGTGGCGGTTGATGATTTAAAAGTAGCATGTATTGCGACAAGACGTATAAAAATTAGCTTTGTCATTATATTTGATATAAAGAATCAATCCCATTTTCTAAATGAGAAAAATAATATTCTTCTTTGTAGTTTAACAAACAGGATTTGAACAATGAGATAATCAAAAGTAAGCGGGAACTAACCGGACACTCATTTAAGTGACGATTGATTTGAACGTTCTTGAAGGAATATTTTATTTAGTGACGTAATTTTTCATACCTTAACACCTTTTAAATACTCATTTATGGCAATAATTATATATTATTGTTAAAAAAATTAATTATAAATAATTAGCTATAATATAATCATATAGAAAAATATTTTCTTATACAAGGTTGATTGATTGATTATCATTATTTTTTCATATCACTAAAAATAGCTTCCCGTAATGCTTATAAAAATCAATATAATTTTATCTCATAAAAATTTATTGGTTATGTAAAAAAAAAGAAAGAAAAATCTAATTTCATATTCCTTTCATGCTTGGATGATAATTGAGTAAATATAGTAAAAAAGTATGTTATAGTATATTTAAAAAAAAAAAAAAAAAAAATTTGCATGTACAATTTGTTGCTGACCAAAATGTTACAAATTTAATTTTTGTGTTTAAAAAAAAAAGAAAAGAAAAGAAAAAAGAAAAGAAAGAAAGGAACAAGTTATTGTTGATTCTAATTATGCTAAAAATGTTGCTTAAACACATGACTCGTGAGGTTCTCTTTTGCTTGATGATGGGATAGCTGGAATGGAATGTCATCACAGATTTAGCGCGGGACAAGAATTTGACCTCCAATTTATTTCACATGCTCGAGCAGATTCAACTTTAAGCAAAAGTGACCAGTTTCATGGCCCGTGTAATGACTCGATCTCTATATATAAAAAGCTTCACGATCGAGAGATATATACATAATACTTGATGATGATTACATAAGTACAGTTAAATTAAACATCATATATATATATAGTAAATTGAACGTAATTAGTTTTAGATATTATCAATTTAATTTAATTACGTTCTCATATTTAAATATAATTTTTTAATATATAGAAAATTGCTTATTATTAATAATAATCCAATAAATTATAATATTTTGATTAAATTAACTCTTACACATAAACATACTGTATATATATATATATATATATATATATATATATATATATATATATATATATATATATATATATATATATATATATATATATATATATATATATATAATATATATATATATATATATATATATATATATATATATATATATATATATATATATATATATTATTTGTTTTGATTAACACACGGAAAGTACAAATTACAGAATTTACGTTGCATTTATGTCGTTATAGAATAAATGATGCTAAATAATTAGAACAACATAAATCATTATGCTGTATAATATAATATTTATGCTATAATAATATGTAACATTTATATAGTTATTACGAAGTTATAGCAAAGATTACGCTGTATTGAACAAATTGTGCTGAAAATAAGCTAGCATTTTTATTGCCTATTTATTTTTGTCCGAGCACGATTAAATTAATTTAATATCTCATTTTTCATTCATTATAATATATATATATATATATATATATATATATATATATATATATATATATATATATATATATATTAATTATATAAATATATAATATACATTTATCAGTTTGAGTTTCTTTATTGATCATATATAACCAATTGGTACATTTAGATTACAAAAATAGTTACACAGGAATACAATGTATTTCATAGAAGTTTCAGTCATCATTAATGTAATAAGGAATATATTCTTAAATATTTAATATATAATTTAAATTATATCCAGCTAACATATTTTAATAATTAGTAAAACATTTTCCCATTAAAATATATAGTCATGCGATAATGTTTCATATATATATAATGATATGGCATTTGCGTAAACAGCATAAATTTGTCCCAATAACTGTTTGTATCTCCGTAGAAATGTGCATGTATTTAAAAAAAATTGACCTAATTGTGCATATATCCAGCACCACATTTTCCACAACACGTTCTATATACGCGAAACAAACATCGAAACAAAAATAAGATTGCATTATATATACTTCATAATAATTAATTAGCACTCTCTTGAATGGTTATTAGGTTCCTTTATATTTGGTGACAATTTGCATCAGTTTTGTGTAAGTTTCACATACACGGCATACACATCTGACAACTTCACGTGAGTACTTGCAGTTACAGTACTTTTAAATTTGCACCCTATATCTACTTTCTAGTCGTACGTCGTACAAGATGTCATGTCAGAAAATAATTTCTTACAATGAATTCTTTATTCTTTGTAAACTTGAGTAACATTACTACTATTATATTGTACAACAATAATAAAAAATAAAAATAATTTACATAATATCAAATTTAAAACTTTTGAACCCATGTTCCTTATTAAACACTAGCGTCATCTGTGCTTCTCTAACAAAAACATGTAATCCAACGTTAGTAGCGCTGATCCCGTGGTACTCTAGTGAGAAAATCAGAAACCTGCAGATAACGTTGGTTCCTAAAGGCGGTCCTCTGCAATTTTCTCAGTCATGGAGCCCAAATTTTACAAATACTATATTATATGTACAGATTTTTTATTTTTAATTATTTATTTAAAATAACCAAACGCAAAAAAAGAAAACGAAGTCAAATTTTGTCTGTACCCCTGTAAATATGATGTATTATGCAATCTGCGTGACGTAATGGACAGGCAATTTGCCTAACTTTCAGGATAGAAAATTTTGATTCTAGAAGTATTTACATAATGATAATACTGTAAATTATATAAACTGATAAAAATTAAAATAATATAACACTTTTATAATAATAATTTTGGCTGCACACAAACTATTATTCATCAATTTTTACGATTTTTTATAATAATAAAATTATTAAACTATAATATAAATAATCAATTACAATTTGAGATTAGGAGCCTTGCACTATAGGAAACATAAAATTAGAAAAAACATTAAATATTTTTTGTTGTTCATATACTTATAGTGTTTTGTGTGTAATGTTTTTATGAACTATATTTTTAATTTGTTTTAAAATTTCTAAAAATTTCATTTATATAATTATGTAATTTTCTTGAAGCACTTTGTATATATATATATATATATATATAATATATATATATATATATATATATATATATATATATATATATATATATATATATATATATATATATATATATATATATATATATATATATATATATATATATATATATATATATATATATATATATATATATATATATATATATATATATATATATATACATATATATATATATATATATATATATATATATTATATACAACAAATTAATTGATATTATTATTAACTATATTATAAATGCGATATGATCCAATGATATGAAAAAGCAATAAATCACACGATATATTGGTTCTGGATTACCTATAACTCACACATTTTACTGAAACTATAACTACTTTACTATCTTACTGTTGAAAGTAAAATTGGTACCTTAATATAATATAATTCAATAATTCAATATTAAAACTACTATTCTGGTTGTTTTTAACTGGGAGCTTTATTATAGTTTTCATTTTTAACCACGTACATTTAATAATGCAGTCAACCTTTATATTGTGTCTATTTGAAAAATTGTTTTTGAAATATACTGACGATGCATGATGATAATGACGTGTGATGTGATTTGGAATTAAAGCGCCCTCCAGGACTTGTTTATTTTATTTCGATTGACTTTTTTTTTTATTCCCGTGGGGCTTGGAGGTTTGACGATATATGTATTTAATTTAATCAGAATTGGTGATGTGACGTCATTAAAAATATTTCTATATCCTAAATTAAAAAAACAATATCTGCAATATTTTTAGGTAAAGAGATTATCAACCGATTGATGAACAATGATGCTCGTTGAAATTATAAGCCTATAAATTTACAAATCAATACAAACTAATCAAAACAACAATAATCTATATACAGTATATTATATATAACTTTGATTTTAAATTTATTTTCATTTTTTATTTTATTTCTTATTTTGAAATTCTATTAAAATTGCTTTTGTTTTCTTACAATCAATACAGAATTAATATCACAAAGTAAACTACATCGACTTCTAAATTACTTTGATATAACACCTTAAAACCATAGAACACGCAGAACAAAAAAAATTGTCTAATGACAGGTAATATTCAAATATATACCTGAAAATCAGAATTGATTTGATTAGTCAAGTCATTGATTTCTATAATCTATTTTCCATTCAAGAAATGGGGGATGAGGTTTTATGACGTCACAGCTCGCTGGTCCACGCGTGTGTAAAACAAGCAAGCTGTGACGTCATAAAACCGCATTCACCATTTCGTGAAGGGAAAATAAATTAGAAATCATTTACTCCGGCCAAATCAACGTTGATTTTCAGGTATGCTAGGATATATTTCAAGTTTTTTGTTCAACGTGTCGTTCTACGCATTTAAGTACAGTATTTCAATTTATATAATTATTTTAGGCATAACGAACATCCAAACATTCATTTTGTAACTGTAAGGATAATATTAAATTGTATTAATGGTTTTGTTCAGAGTATATATTGTACAGTTCCAAATAATTTTCTTATATATTCCCATATTAAAAAACGAGGAAATTAATTGCTTTTCAAATTTATACAGTATAATTACATAGAGTATCATACTAAAATTGTGCGTATAAACTCATAAAAAAATTATATAAATTATTTTTGATAATAAATGATCCAACTATAAATTATTATTTTTTAGTAATAACATATATAATAAAGAATAATAATAAAGAATAATAAAGAATGGTAATAATATGCCAATTAGCCTTATAACCAACAGAAAAAATTAGGTATAGATGTAGTCAAAAGCAATTACCACGCGATAGAACAGAGGAAGTTATCAGACCATATTATTCAGTATACTGTTTGATAGACAGGCTTACAAAGTATTGATAATTGATTATGCATGATATGCTGTGTGTAACCTCTTTGATAACATTTATGTTGTCTCCACAGTTACCGAGAAAAAAATAGTGCACCATACCGCTTTCTATAGAGTTCAAAGATTCATACCAACTTTAGTGTTCACATTGTATATAATTATAATTTCCATTAACGGGTATAGATAATGTAAGTAGATATTTTATGTAATCCAAAGAGAATTCCCACTAAAAAGTACTGGTCATCTGGAGATGTGTATTGCGGTTCAAAAATTACATTGATCAAATGGGCAACAAAATATAACTTCCAGGATAAAATAAATTAAAAGGCAACAGAAAATTGAATAACAATATTCTATTTGGATTACCTAATCTATAGCAATACCTTAGGTATAGGTTAGTAACGACTAGATGGAAACCAAAGAAAAGTTATATTCTAAGAAGTGGCATGATTATATTTCATGTACATACAAATCGGGCAGTCCTGGACAAAGTTGAGATCTTGCGCAAAGTGATTATAACGGCTCTTTATAGCAAAGGCATCATAAAGGAGATTTGCACTAGAAAACTAATAATTTGTTTAATTTCTATATATAAAGGCCGTCCATAATTTGTGTATTAAAATACGATGCCCACAAACACTAATGACTGTGTTACTTAAAATAGTTTCCATATTAAAGTCCAATTATATATAATATAGTTGATAATTTACCCCGAGTTTTAGTGATATAGGGTCACAGAAAAAAAAATATATAGGAACAATGCTTTTTTTTTTTTTTTTTTTTTCCTTCTACTTTTTACCTACAAATTTTAGCTATATAATGGGGTAAATGTTACTATAATATAATTATTATAACTATATTATACTTAATCATATACTTATGATATTACTGAACAGTGACAGATTGGGAGAAATAAACTTCGCACAACGCTATAGCTTGATAAGACCAGCAGCGAGCAAAGTCGCTCTAAAAAAAAAAGTGGCCACTTTGCATATGCATATTTATTTTTTCTGGCATTTCTGTTACGTTAACAGATATAAAATTTAGGTGATCTCTAGCAAATGCAATTTTCTGTAAATTAAATTAAAATCAATAATTTTATAAGCAGTAAGTAGTGAAGATATAAAGATGTGTACGTATTTCGTATTTGCCATATTATATAAAGATGCAAGGGCCTCAAAAGTATGATCGTCCAGCTATAGTATATACATATGTGTGTGTATTCCATTACATCTTGCAGATTTTGTGTGAAATAGTCTTATCGATTAAAAGAGATGGAGAGAGAGAGAGAGAGAGAGAGAGAGAGAGAGAGAGAGAGAGAGAGAGAGAGAGAGAGAGAGAGAGAGAGAGAGAATCTTTATCTTTCTATTACACCGTGATTGAATACAATCTCCATTAAAATCATTCAAATACGTCTTGCAATCAAATTTATTGCACAAAAATGTCATTCTAAATATTCTATCATAGAAATTTGTGTGATAATGCAACTTTATTATTATACATATAAAGTCATGACATTAGAGTAGAGGAGCACTATATAAAAATAGTATTGAATGACCATGGTAGAAATTATTATCTCTAAAATCTCATATTACACAATGTACGAACAAAGTACATAAAGTATATTAAAAAATGTGTATAATCTGGACGTTTTTATTTTTTTTTTTTTTATTTTTTTTTTTTATTTTTTACTGATGCTATGTGGAAATATTAATCATAATGTAGAAGTATTTTGAAATTTGTCCTTCTAATTTATGGTATAAATAGCTGCATGAATTTTATTAATTGTGCATAAGTATTAATTACATTATTCAGAATGCAGTATGTTACTACAGTGGCACGGCTTCAAGTTTTCGCAAGTTTGTTGTTTCTGGTAAAACTTTTTTCTATATATAAATATGTACAATTGTACTACATGTATATCATTCTCGACGCAACTTCAAATGTAAATTTGCAATGTTATTAGAATATTAAATTGATATTGTTAGTACAGTACATAATATAATTGTACAATTATTACTATTACAATAATTTATTACCAATGCTTGCTGTAATCTGTGATGATTTGAAGATTTTTATTACTAACATAGGATATTTTTAATGACATCAAAATAAACAAATTTAATATAAAAAAGTGTTAATATAATAGCATTAAATTGCTAATTAACAAACATGCAAACAAATACAAATAATATAAACGGTCAATAATACACTTTTGTTTAACAATAAACAATGAAATGTACATTTTTTACTTGTTGTATAAAGTATTAAATTCAATTAAAGTATCGAAGGTAAATGAAAGATATTCGATAATGTTATATACTTCATTCATAACTTGTCTTCGTCATCGTTGTTGTTGTTTTTGTTGTTTTTGTTTTTGTTGTTGTTGTTGTTGTTAAACAGCTATATCTTATTTGTCACTAAAAATGTTTAAATATAAAAAATATTAACTCAAGGCAAGGGTAACAAGATGTCGTACATTTTATTGCACGTAAATCAGGTTGTTATACATACATAATAATTCTTATTCTGCAAATGTTTCCAGATTATGGAACAACCTATATGCAGGAATCATTTTAAAACATTAAATTAGAAAAATATATTTAATACGAAATCCAAACTTAAATCATTAAATATATAAATGAAATTATAATTTTTTTTATATTAAAAGTATATATTTATGTAATAATCTTAAACATAAAGTAATAATGGCATTTTGAATAATAATAAAAATGATGGTTTATGAACATCTATCTTTGTGCCATCAGTATAGTTTCACAGTACTATAAATACATATTAATTATAGTATATTTATACCATGGCAGTTCACACAGCAAGAATTTTAATAACATACAAGGTTGACAATTCTGATTAAATGCTGAATCAATTTACTATTTTATATAAATATACTCTTATTACATTCAAACTATTAATATTTACAATGCAGATAATTCATGAATGATGTTTAGTATTAAAGTAAAAAAAAAAAAAATATTACAATTTAGATGCAAATAATGTCTCATATATCTTACATGAATGTGACTGAATTTGTATATATACAAGGATATTATATATATATATAATATATATATATATATATATATATATATATATATATATATATATATATATATATATATATATATATATATACAGTATTATTAACTCTGTAAAAAAATCTGTAACCACGTATAAGTGAGTGTATAATATACCTATTGTAGCCTATGCATAAAACTACCGTTCGTTATTATATTATTATCATTTGTTAATTGTTATAGGCCAGCTTTTATGTCATCAATACTTCAGCGGTGAACACCACTGAAATATCATCACGTATCATTGGTGGATCACCTGTAACTACTCCGACGTTTCCATGGCATGCAACATTGAGAACGGTATGACAAAATATCTCGCAAATATACATAGTATCACAATATTTAATCAAAGTTTCATTTTAAGTATGGATAAAAAAGTTATTAAAAACTTCTATGTTTTGCTTTCCTTTAAAAATTTGAATCAGAACACTTAAAAAAGATAACAATGATATTATATAATAATTCGAATAATTTATACACTATGTGTAAAGTTTCATATCAAACTCTACTTTTGAGAGAAATAATATAAATCAAGAAGATATACAATCGTGTGATAAACATTTTTCAATTTTAAATAAAATAAAATTTATTGATATGTGTAATGCAAAAATTACCAATCTATAGATAGTAGAGTAAAATAATAAAGTGCTTGTTACATTAAGTAAATAATCCAGTGAGCAAGATGTGATGCGCTGTTTTTGCGCTACCCCAATGTTTTAAATTTTTTTGCATATTGTAATGTTTTGTCTTTTTATTGTAATATTATTGGCTCAATTTATGGCCAAGGTTTATGTAATATGGCTGAAATAGCCCTGTATGTAAAGCTAAAAAGTGCCCAATGAAAAATATCATTTCATATAGCCTTTGTCCTCTTCATTTGAAATTGACACTAGTTCAAAATTGAAATGTTGTCAATTTTCAAAGTGAGAAATGAAGTGGTCAAATTAAAAATGAAGTGGTCAAACTGAAATGTTGCTAGTCGAAGTTGACATTTGAAATGTTTTTTTTTTTTTTTTTTTTTTTTTAATTAAAGGTGGAAAAGGAAGTGCCGGAAAAGAAAACCATGTGATGTTAAAAAAAGGAAAAAGCTCAGACTTAGCTTGCTGCTAGCGCGAAGTTTTCTCCTACTTTTACCGTCACGTGATTTCCGCTTCCGGCACTTCCTTTTCCTGTTTTTTTAGGTTTACATGAAATATCATTACATATCCGCAGAGCACTCGGTTTTGTGGCGGGTCACTGATTCATCCAAGCTGGATTCTAACTGCAGCTCATTGTATTGTAGGGTAATATAATATAATCTCTTAATTAAAACTTAAAATAATAAGCAAACATTTTAATTTAATTGAGTATTTTTATATTTGGATCATAGTTCTACAGGAGTAACTGTGAGGCTTGGATCCCTCTTGTGTCACAGTGGTGGAACTTTATTATCACTACCATCATCAGCATACCATGTGAATCCATATTATATTCCAGCTTCTTTAGCAAATGATATTGCTTTAATAAAATTAGTGACTCCAGTTGCAATTTCAAGTAAGTGACACTTATTTAAGAATCGGAAGGAAAACAGAAAATAAGATACACTTTGTTTTGTTTATTTATTATGTATATGAATATAAAATAATTTTAACTCTCAATAAAACTATAAATAATAATAATAGGAAATTAAAATTTGAAAAATCTAAAACAAATAATGTTGCAAACAAAGAAGAAAAAAAAATTGATAAAATGATAAATACTTATTCCTTTCATATATTTAGGCACTATTGACGCCATAAAGTTGTTTCCTCGAGCAAAATGTTGCCCAGCAACCTCCATTAGCAAATATTTATTCAGTGGATGTGGTACTATAAATGGCAAGTATAATATAACTCTAATGAAATGTAGTTCTATTCAGCCACATTAAACCTTCATTCAATTTACTTTCTCCACAGGTCCTGCAATGCCAGTAAATCTGAGATCAGCTGTTCTCGTTGATATGCCAGATATACTGTGCTTACCTACACCTAATACTCTACCAATAGGAACTATGTGTGCAGCCAGTGCAGTTTCCAACACTTGTATTGTAAGTGCAAAATAAAAAGGACGTGATAGAAGTTGCTATAATTCATGTCTAAGAAATTGTACAATAAAATTGCTGACAAAATGTTTCTATAAATGTTAAAATTGTGAAATGTGTAAATTTTCAGGACGATGATGGAGGTGCTTTGGTGGTACCTGGAACTATTTTTCAACAAGTAGGTGTGCTATCGTTCTCTGCACCGTCCTGCACAAGCAGCGTACTCAATACAAAGTCACGCTTCATCCGAGTTTGCATGTACCATGATTGGATCCAGGCTACTACAGGAATCAACTTGGGTTGAACATCGTATAATGTGTAAACATTGTTAAATAAATAAAATAACATTATTATTAAATAAATAGAATAACATTATTTTTATAGCCTAAAACTATAATATATTAATGCTAAATTATTTTAATTCTTTATTCAATTATAACAATAAGAGTAAATAATAGAGAAATGTAAAGAATATAAGTATACAATTTTTTATCATGCATGTACTGTATGAAGGAAATGAAAAACTTGCACTACAATGGGAGCAAATGCCAACATTTCAATGCATTCTTTGCCACCCACCGCACCCGCTCTATATCTTGGCCTGTGTAATCTATATGGCAATGTTGCCATATTTACGATTTTTCCATAAGCCTAATGTATTGAAAGATTTAGATTTCATTTCGGTACAATACGTAAACATATTTGCATGAAAGTTAAATAAAAAAATAAAAAAAATAAAAAATAAAAACCCTAATTAAACCTGTTCCCACGTTGCAATATATTTTCAAACGGGCAAATTAATTTGATTTCTTATACGATCTCTTACATTAAAATCTTTAATAATATCAAATTTGAAAAACTGATGCAATCAATTGCAATAAAAAAAATTAATATCAAAGCATTAAACTCGTATATGTACACGGAAAGAATAAATTACTTAATTTATGCTGTATTTATGTCTTTATAGCATAAATGATGTTAAATTAGAACAACATAAATTTTTATAATATACAACATAATATTTATCCTACATAACATAACTATTATGGCAGTATAGCATAAATTATGCCATATTGAAAAAAATGTGCTGAAAAATGCATAATTATTGCGTATTTAATTTTGTCTGTGTATGTATAGTATACAGTGTAAATATTACAACAAGTGAACAGGCCATTATACTAGATTACAAACGCATGGTGAAATAGTTGGATATATGAAAAGTTTGAACCTTATAATATCTCGATTGATTTAAATGTGAAATTCCACTCTTTGTAAACTTCAAACTGATCTAAACAACGTCAAGTATTCTTGTAATCTACATAACGCATTCCGGTAGTGAATTAAATTTAATAAATTATTATTGTGTTGTGTAATAAAATATTAAATAATAAATATCTATGTTTGTAAAGGGTATAAAGAATCAAGGCAAGTTGCTTATTAACTATATAGGGTCTATGCATTCATGTTAAAGTCGACGCCATGTTGGATAACTCAATGACATGGGTGGCATAGGAAAATAAATCATTTTGCCAGTTTAAAACCACTATGCAATATTTTTGAGAGCATTGATGGTGTAAATATGTTGAATTAGTATCTCAAGTATGTGAGAAAAATAACAATAACAAAAAAATGAACCGATTTCCCAAAGAAAATTGGCTTAAATGAAGTTTGTCCTATGCTGAGCAATGTTATTCACTACTCCAGTATGGCCTCCAAGCGCAATAAATATGACGTCATCCGCATACACCCTATAGTGATCTAACGCCAAAATCAGAAAAAATGCTTTGTCAAAAAAATGTAATAAATTGTGTAAAATTTAAAAACATTTTGTCTCAAGAAGCTAAAGTTTGATCAGATTATCATATATCTAGTATCTTTGATCATGATCAAATTTGTATAATGCTCAGTAATGTTATATAGTAGCATATATTTTCAGTGGAAATGGATTAGCATTATTTGGTATATATTTATTGAAATAACAAAGATAAGATGATTTAAGAACTACTCTCCCTTAATAGATAGGCAATTTTTTGAACACCCATTGAGCTACAAACTATACTCGACTCAAAAAACCTGAGTTACCTGCCGTTCGACCTTTTACGGTATCGCCCAGCTGCCCCCTTTCTCCTCAAATGTGACAACGGGCGATACTTTAGGCATGCCCGATTTAAATCGACTGAAATTTTTTGAGTCGAGTATACATGTGAATCATTATGTTATACAATTGTTACTGAGGTTGGATTTATTTTTGAAACATTAATTTGTTTTTTAGTGATGCAATATCTGCGCATTGAGAATGTTGGCGCAGTTCCATAAACTTTTTCAAGATATAAATATAATATAGACAATATGTATGAAAATGTCAAGCGCAAATAGATAATTTTCTATTTTAATATTGTAATTTGGATTCTACATTTTAGTTATAAAACTCAAAAGTAGCTATATGTAATTTAACTGAAAAGATCAAATAGGAATAGGAAAAAAGTATTCCCTTCTTTAAAAATAGAAATTTTATAACGCAACATTCAAATTCATATACTATTATTATTTATGCATATGACTGACTATTTTATCGATAACATCGGTGAACTTGGGCTGAATCTCTTACTTCCAATGATAAAACATAATTAACTTTTTGCATTAATATAATATTAAATAATCGTCTTTACAAAACTATAAACTAAATTATTTATATTGCTAATTAATATTTAACAAATACTGTTTTGAGGTGATCTTTTTTGCTGTCTTCATTCACGTCATTGCATTATTTGAAATCAATACTACAAATTTATTAAGGCTATGAATAAGAATAACAAAATAAGTGAAGGACAAAATAGTTTAAAAATTTCCAGAAAATTGTGGGAAAAAAAAAAAAAAAAAAAAAAAAAAACTTTTTCTGTTTGCTATTATTATGACTAAAAGGTTTCGTATACCATAATTTATAAAATACGTGGCATGAAACGGCAAGACACCATAACCGCGTATACTGTAAAATGAAAATTTTATTATAGTGTATATTCTCTTGAATATAACATATAACTAATAGAAGAGAAGAACGATTAATAAATAACGTTGTCATATAAGGTCAATATCATCTAACTTTATATAAATTTCAAAGTATATAAGCATAAATATATTATGATTCAAGAGTTCTAAGTTTTAACATAGTACAAGTATTAATGGTTTTCAGTATACTGTAAAACAGTGTCTAAATTTGAAAAACTTCTCGGCATTGTTGAATGAATGGGAAATACTTTATTTATGTCTATGATCATTTTATATTTTATGAAGAACTATAAATTTTTGAAAACAAATTTATAACTAGATTTTTTTTTTTATTAATATTATTTTTTCATTGAATTGAGGGGAAAAAATAGCTTCATAATTTCCTTTGTTATTTTTATGCATGCAGTTGTGAACAAAATAATGTTATGTGCGCAGTTGGCTCAAAAGTGAACAAAAACGACCGTGAAAAGTTAACCTTCGCTTTATTATATTTCATCACATTTTACAGTATAATTATTATTAAAATGACATTGATCGACTGCATGATGCTTTTTTATTTTATATCAAATTAAGAAATTAATCATATGTGCCTTTTTTTTTATCACTATTACTCAATTTCATTCACAAAATATACATTTCTATATTTTGCGACATGTTTATATGAAATTTGACAAAGTAATTCCCTCATACTGACAAAACTGACATGCTACGGACATTGCATCACAATATATATATATATATATATATATATATATATATATATATATATATATATATATATATATATATATATATATATATATATATATATATATATATATATATATATATATATATATATATATATATAAATATATATATATATATATATATATATATATATATATATATATATATATATATATATATATATATATATATATATAATACACAAAGAGCTATTTTTGTAGGCCAAATTTATATAATGTATAAATAATTATTTCCTCGTCAAAATCTAGTAATTTTATGCTTTATTCGTATGTCTTAAAGCGTCCGTATTTTATTGTCATGACAATATTACTTTGCTTATTTATAATAAACATTAAAAGGCTCATGGCGTTAAATCATTAATATAAAAACCATGAGATTGGATCATTATTCACACATACGTTATATCCTTCAACCCGTCTGTAACCTCGCACAAATTGGGGTTGAAAATCTTTAAAGTAGGCAACTTTAGGAATTAACGACGTCATCAATTCCGGGTCTACAATAGAAATTGTATCGCGGGTTGTCTATTTTACAAGTTTTCTCACTAGTTTGTAAGAGTACTTAAGGGCTAAGTCACAAAATATGTGTATAGTTATAATAGTCCTATCTGATGATTTATCATTGAGAGGATATTTGTTTTTTTAGGCCAGGGGCTCTTTAAGTACAGGGTGTTATTTTTTAATTTTTACTATTTTAGAGGCTGAATTCACTATGAAAATTTTTTACAATTGCAACTTGTTATACATCAAATTAAAGCACAAATTTTTACATTTTTAAAATGTTCGCAAAAAAGAGTTATGTCAAGTGGTTTTTATTTTAATCAGTAAGTGGCGTAAGAGTTCATTTTTGAAGGAAAAAACTCTTGATTGCGCCAGATTTTGATGTAAACAAAGGATGGATTGGCTGAGATGGACCAACAGCTTGGGCACCGAGATCACCTGACCTCACCCCACCTGATTTTTTCTTGTGGGACGTCAAAGACAAAAAGTTTAAGACTCTAGTGCAAGATATCCCAGAGTTGAAGCGACGCCATCAGGATTACTGATTCTATCAAGTCCATCACGGCTTAGACGCTCCGCAACGCGTGTGGCTCGAACTGCAGTTTCGACTTGACAACTGCAGGTCTACAAATGGTTCCCACATCATGGAGAAACCTTAATGTCATTTGCTTATCATCACTTTTAACTAAAAAAAAATTAATATGACTTTTTTATTTTGTTAGGAAAACGCTGTTTGATAACGTCTGTTTTTCGAAAAAATCAAATCGCTCTTCGTATTGTTTTGCATCTATATATTAGTCAAAAGAAAAATCAACAAATCACATTTTTAAAAACAGAAAAGACAATTTCAAAACTTAAGCTTTAATTTGATGTATAATAAATTTTATTTGTCAATAAACTTCGTATTAAAAAACGCTTCTGAAAAAGTAAAAATTTAAATAAACACCCTGTATAGAATATATGTAACAAAACTACAAGAGCATCTCCTATCCTGTATCAATCTGTTATTATAATAATTAGCACTGTGTTTACTTGTTTCAGTTTATTGTGTTTTAGTTTATGATTTGACTGAGATACCCATATTTCTATGAGTTGTAACTAAAAGCAATGCACACTGCTAGAACATTTAAAATTATAATATACGTTATTGTAGCTTTTTTACCTTTTATTTTATATAATAATACATATTTTTTGTGCACACAAAATGCTAATTATAGTTTGATGCTTTGAAAATCGTTTGTACACTTTTAAAAAGAATTTCAGTTATGTAGCCATCATATGAATCGTTATAGATATGTAAAAATAACATCATTATACCGAGAGAGAGAGAGAGAGAGAGAGAATAGAAAGCTCGTTCCTTTATACATTTCTCCCAATACTAGTTCGAGCGGATACAGTGTAAGTAACTATGTAAAGTCAACTGTGATTGGCTAGTAGGTTTATAACACGCTCTCTGATTGGTTTAGCACCGCGGATACAGCTTTTGGCGGGAACGACCTTGTTTTGGCCAGAGTGTATGTATACATCCTTATTCTATCTTTTGACATTTTGTATATGTAATTTAACTTAAACTTTTTGAGAGAGAACCCTTCGAATACCAAATAATTGGATTTTCAAACTGTCAAGGGGCAAGGGAAATAAAAGTTTGTAACTGTCACTATTGTCACTACTTTTACCTTTTTCTTTCTTTTTCCAATTTTCAGGCTCAGGAATTCTTTTAAGTGGTATTAGAGACGTTTTATATCAAATAACTGTTTGAATTTTTGAGCATCGATCAATCAAAATAACCTTGATTAATATGAAATAAAAACTCAGAAAACTCAAAAACTGAAGGGCAAAAATCTGAATCCAAAAACTTCAAGGGATCATTTTTTTTAGCGTAATATATATGTTGGTAAATTATTACTTAAGGTATAATTTTTTTAAACTTTATATAATTAAAATTGTTTTTATAGATTTGAATCCTTATAATTAATTTTCTATAATATACGAATCAATATAACTTTCATAACAGTGTTTTCGAGTGTGTAATCTTTAGAATTATAAAGTTAGTATAATGTATATTATATAATATATGTATACGTGTGCTTACTAAAGGCGTAGAACACCTTGAACAAAAAAGTTGCGTAATATCCTAACAAACCTCAAAATCAACGTTGATTTGGCCGGAGTCATTGATTTCTAATTTATTTTCCATTCACAAAATGCCGCTGCCGGTCACTGACGTCACAGCTCGCCCGGTTTACGCGCGCGTGGACCAGACGAGCTGTGACGTCAGTGACCGGCAGCGGCATTTTGTGAATGGAAAATAAATTAGAAATCAATGACTCCGGTCAAATCAACGTTGATTTTCAGGTTTGTTAGGATATAACGCACCTTTTTTGTTCAAGGTGTTCTTCGCCTTAACATTTTTATATGTTGATTAAGCACCCACGGATAAGACTTCATTGTCTTGGTGGGACTTATGTATGTATTTATTTTTTATTAATATATATAATTGTGCTACCTTGCATGATTTGTATTTAAAAACTCATTAAAATTTAGTCCCTGAATTAATTTAATAAACATGAAAAATTATTGTATAGTAATAAAAATAACTTTAAAAAAAACTATACAGAGGTTTTGTTTGTTTTATCTTTAATCTTTATCAATATGTAATTTGTATTTTGATAAATAAATATACCACGTTAAATTAATATGCTTCATTATGTGTGTGAGGGGCTTAATACATAACAAATAATTATATCACGTTGAATTACTATAAATATGTATTCATTATTTGCTAAAATATCAAGTTTTTGTAACAACACGAGTTGCTTGGTAATTTTTTATTTTTACAAAATTTAATACAAATTAATTGAAAGGATTTAAATAATAAGCTATATAATTTATAATAAAATGTTATATGTTATGTATATACAATTAAAACAATATAATATGTAATAAAAAACCACTTTTATTAGCATACTGAATAACACTTAATAATATACAACCTTTTTATACTTATCATTTAACAACGAATTTTTTTTAAATATACGGAATAAAATTAACATGAAACACATTATACATATTTTAAATATTGTATTAA
The DNA here is from genome assembly GCA_949318235.1 of Ecdyonurus torrentis. Taxonomy (NCBI): domain Eukaryota; kingdom Metazoa; phylum Arthropoda; class Insecta; order Ephemeroptera; family Heptageniidae; genus Ecdyonurus; species Ecdyonurus torrentis. The sequence continues at coordinate 15,204,563 of OX439129.1, forward strand.
ATTTTTTTTCTGAAACCTTTTTGATGTTAATAACTTAATATTAATACCGTGATACCGTTATATGTTAATTTTTAGAAAATATAAATCATTAGGAAAGAAAATATTTGGAAGCTTTAAAGAATAAAATTAACTCAAATATATTCTGTACAGTGTAGAAAAAGCTATAATTTCACCATTGACGTGAAATATAGCTTTATTGAAAATATTTACAGTAAATACTAAATCACAATATTTATTTACCATAGTAGGAAACAGGTTTATAAGTTTAACGATATTTTATTGTAAAGTGCAGTATTTAAACCATTAATGACATAAATAATAGTCGCTATCTCTATTATGGACTTACAATCAGGAAGCATGTTATGTTCACTTCGCATACACAAATTTGGAGCCAGGTGTGTAGAGGACATAGCGAACGTAAGACTTTTGGTTGTATTGTAAAGAACGAGTGAGAAACCTTCACATAAGTTTGATTTTTTACCTTATTACAGGAATTTTCATTTTTACGGTAGAAGAATTTTGTTTTTAGAAGTTTTATAGTTGACTTATAAAGTTGCATTGTTTTGTATATTTTTAATTTTTGAAAAATTTAAGTGCTTTTTTATGAAATTATGATGAAAATAGCAAGCCATTCGTATAAAAAGTGATTACTTAAATATATACATAATAATTTTAATTTATCTTTTTGTGTTTATGAAATTACATAAATTGTAAAAAATTGTAAGAGTAATAAATTAAATGTATTTTTGTATTTACACTGTTTAGTGTTGACAATGTTGTAAAAAATGTCAGAATAATGAGCTAGAAAATTTTATTTCACATTTAAATGTCACACATAATTAAGTTATATTAAATTTTATTTTTGTTCTTTCTTATTTGGAATCTGTTCAGTTGGAGGCAGTGGCACGACTGTAGCTTGTAGAGTAGCAAAATCAACGTAAACATTTTTACGTCCATACGTTGATTTCAACATTGAGCAGATAGCTTCGAATGAAGGTCTTTCATCAGCCTCTTGATTCCAACATTTAGTCATTAGAGTATACCTGAAATATCATGAAATTAATTTGTAACAATAATACTAACGTTCGATAAGAATATACATAAAAAACTAAATCTCAACTTTTTTTCTTTTTCAAAGAAAATATGTATAATACAATAATAAACTGTATAGCACTTTGTCAAATTATACTTAGATTTTGTAATTTGAAAGATAAAAAGATTTTTTTTTTTTTTTTTTTTAACAGAAAGAATATTTTATTATATTAAATTTTATGCGTCGCAATGGCCTTGTTGCTTCAAGGAAGTTACACGTAATGACACTACGATGCGAATTATATTGACAGAAACACTTACAACTCGTCAGTACAATTATGTGGTTTCTCCAGCCTCTTTCCTTGTTGTACAAATGATAATAAATCATAATCAGCCACAGTTGGGTACGGAAATCCTCCTTCAAAAAACAAACAAATAGATCAAGTAGATTTGAGTATTCAGTTTCATCAAGATTAAAATTCTTGATCTACTTACCCAAAGTTCCGATCTCCCAAAGCAAGACTCCATACGCCCAGACGTCACTACGTGATGAGTAGAGATTGTCCCTCATCGCCTCAATTGATAGCCAACGTAGCGGAACTTTCCGACGTTTTGTATTCACATAAATACCAGAACGGGATAAACCGAAATCAGAAATCTTTAGTGTACGAGATGTATCTATTAAAACATTGCGAGCAGCGAGATCCCTGGAACAGTATTATAAAATAATAATAATAACACAAATTAACATTATAAATATATATTTATTCATTCATTATTGACCAACTCTTGTAAATAATTAATATTTTAAAAAATATAATATTTAGTTATTACACATGGGATGTTTACAGTATAATATTAAATATATAAACATTTTCATGCCAAATATTAAAACGTAATAAATAACGTATTATGTACCTTTACATGGTTATGTTATGTATAAATAATCCATTTCTTGCGGTTAAATGTATTTTAATATGCTAGATAATTGTAATAAGTTATTTGTTAACTAAATATCAAATTACATGTGTGATTGTGTGTGAATATATGTGTGTGTATATTATGCATAATACATGTATTTCCTATAGCTGTATACATGTATTCACTAATTTTTTTTGTTAGTATTTAAGATAAATAAAAACTAATAATTATTTCAATGTACTGTGTGTACCGCCAATATAGCGGGTGTAAACTTGTATTTGGTTAAAACCAAAATAAACAAATAAACTAATAAACTAATTATAAATTTTCACATTTTTGTATTTTCCTCTACTTTTCCTGGGATCCAGAGAAACATAAAAAAAAAAAAAGTTTTATATTTAACCTTTAGTAACTAAAAATATTAAAATTAAACTGTTCGTGTATATACTTTATTCTGTATGTATTAAAGTAAACAGTTTAATATTATATATATGTATATATATATATATATATATATATATATATATATATATATATATATATATATATATATATATATATATATATATATATATATATATATTAAAATTAAACTACTTTAATAAGTACAGAATAAAGTACAAAAACAGTTTAATTTTAATATTTTTAGACTAAAGGTTAAATATAAAACTTTTTTTTATGTTATTTCTGGATCCCAGGAAAAGTAAAGGAAAATACAAAAAGGTGAACGTTATAATTAGTATTTCATTTATTACTTAAATTATTGAAAACTTATCAAATGCAGAATAATTGAAAAAATTATGTGCACGTTTACTAACTTTAATCAGTAAAATCACTCTCTTGTTATAGTGTGATGGGAGAGAGAGAGAGTTCTATATTACATATTATTCAGCTGTATGACAACTATAAAATGATATTATATTTCTGTGTGAGAGAACTTAACAATTTAATACTTTTATAACAAAGATTGTATGAATCGTAGCGTATTTATGTTAAACTGCTTTCATTTCATTGTGAGAATAATATATGCTGTCCAAATAAGTACTGTACATGACATCTATGTTCAGCAGTCATGGTGCCTAACAAAGATAAACAAAAAGGGAAGATTCTTGCACAAAACAAACAAATGTAGTGTGGTCAGCAAAGACAATAAAGTGGAACAGTGACGTCATGTTAACTACCTTTTCCCCTCTTTTTTTTTAACTTATATTGTTTTACAAGAAGTATAAAAAAATATTTGATATATATATATATTTTTTTTAACTTTATATTCACATTTTAATTTTACTAGATAATTATAGATATAGGTTGTTATATTTATCAAAATGTGAATCAATACTTGTCTAAAAATACAAATTGTGTATAATTTACATGATGTATTGCAATTTGGTTTGTTTTGAATAGATACATTATTATTATTTAAAATACATTTAAAATGACACAATAAAATATATTTATTGCTGGCAAGAGGGGAAACTTTGTCTCAAACATTTATATTTTACAACTCCGTGAAAATTAAAAAAGAGTGAGCTACTAACCTGTGAGTTATTTGTTTCTGCTCAAGATGTGCCATGCCTTGAGCAATTTGTAGTGCAAAACTGTGAAGCTCCCGTGGATCTAAATCACAGGAACCGGTGGACTCAGACTTGTTTCCATTTGGATTGGAACAAGACTCATCTGAAATTATACACAGCATTTTATTTTTATATATATTTTTGTCTTCTTTTAATTACTTTAAAAGCATTATAAGTCAAATTTCTTATTACTAAAAATTTAAACTTCAGTTAAGGCGGTGGGGGACCGACTTGGACCGGAAATCGCTAAAAGAACAACTATATTTTCTCAAAAAAAATTTGTACATGATTTAATTCCAATAAAACAAACACTATAATTTTCAAATAAAACAAAGTAAATTTTAAAAATATTTTTTTATACCAAAAAAAAATTTAATGATATTTTTAATTGTAAAAAAGTTTCTAATTTGACTAAAATTTCCCGCTCAAATTTGAATGTCCACATTTACATGTTATCTTTAAAGTGTAATAACTTAAATATTTGATCGTGTTTTCACATGTTTGACATAACTAAATTTTTAAGTAACATTTCTGCTTTACTTTGTGTTATTTATTATTATTCGCAACCGTCCTAGTTTGCGAGATATCAGTCGGTCACCTACCCCCTTAAACTCGGAACCAACTTAGACCGGAAATCGCTAAAAGGGGAACTATATTTTCACAATAATTTTTTGTACATGATTTATTTCCAACAAAATAAAACACTATATTTTTTCAAATAAAATCAAGTATATTTAAAATATATTTTTTTGTTCCGAAAAAAGTTTAAATGATACTTTTAAATTTAAAAAAAGTTTATAACTTGACTACAATTTACCGCTTAATTTTGAATTTCCACATTTACATGCTATCTTTAAAGTAGAATAACTTAAATATTTGATCGTGTTTTCACAGGTTTGACGTAACTAAACTTTTAAGTAACATTTCTTCTTTGTTTTGTGTTTATATTATAATTTGCGACCGTCTATTTTGCGAGATATCAGTAGGTCACCTACCCCCTTAAATTTTGATTGATTTCATATGCTGATTTTTTTTTCTTTTCAAAATAGTTATAAAATATATTCGATCACTTTTAGTATTTTTACAAACACATAAAACTAACAAGTAGGAAATTTTTATAAAATTCGTGTTCAATCCCAACTTACAATTATTTGAAGTGACCGTGTAGATCTCTACCATATTACATATACAGTATTTATGCGTAATTTTCTTGTGGAACAAATTTATATAGTATTTGAGTGAAGATTCAACTACCTATCATTAAACTTTATTTTTCTTACTTATACTCAGTTTATGAAATAATAAAATTATATTAGAAGAAGAAAAAGAAATGACAATATTTTTATCAATAATAATTATTAATGCTAAAAGTTTTTATACACTTTAACAAGCATAAAATGTTAACTTTTTCATTCGTCATTGTCATTATTTTATATTTAATATTCCATGTTTGATTTTTATCTATTTAGATTTTTGCTTTTACTTACTTAAAACAGATAGAATAATATTATATTAAAATTTATGAGATAATTTAATAAAGCTTTTGTGAGAATGTCGAGTTATGTTTGACAGCATGTTTTGAACAACAGAGGCAGGAAATTGAACATGGTTATTTTAGAAGATTTAGCCTGTTAAAAGTTTTAACATGGAGTTTTAATGTAAATAGGCAATTATACAATTTAAGAACACGACATAATATAATATCATAAAAATTATGTTAATTTTGGCATCTAGGGCCTATCATGTTAAAAAAAGAAAAAAGGCTTTTAAATTTTAATTGCTTGCTTGAAAAGCTTTAAAACTCTTTCAGTCGCATTGCAGTAAATTAAAACACACAACTCTAAATTTATTTAGAACGTGAATTTGTGCCAAAAGACAAAGCGGAAAAAAGTTTGTATAAAATAGACCCCAAATAAGGGTTTCGGGTTCGCTGAAAATTTCAGTTACTCAGTACCAAATTTTTAAAGCATGAAATAAATGTCAACAGTAAGCTACTGCAAGTTCAGACGTAAACCAACCCCGTGTTTCGAGACAACTTTACGCACTTGTTTCATCTTGTTTTTTTAACTAGTGCTCATTCATGTCCTAAATACATTTTGAGTTTTGCGTTTTGAATCTCGTGTTTATTTAAAGCGAGTAATAAAAAAATTAGACACCTTAATTTAATATGGTAAGCCTGGACAAAAGTAACATAAAATTATAAAAATTCCTTTGCCCGGGATCAACTCTATGAGCCTGACGAAGATATATCCTTGTAGCATTTTAAGTTTCTGATTGGAAATTAAATCTTTCCAGTTTTTAGTATTTCTCGGAACCAAGACAATACATACCATACAAAAAGAAAAGTCAAATGTTTACAATGTATCCTGCAAGGTAGGCAACAAGTTGGACACACGAACATTAGAAATGTTTCAAATGCATTTGATGTTACTCAAAAGTGTTATTTATCTAATATTTATTTAATTAATTTCTTGTGCCTTAAAATATGTATGATGTATAACCCCTTTAAAACTTAAACAAAAAACAAAAATAATCTATTTATCTAGCAAAATACATGTTTAAATTTTTAGGTAAAAGTTAAGTAAATATATAACAAAATGCAACAACAGGGTAAAACTATATACATATAAAGCAATATTATATACATATATATATACACACACACACACACACACACACATACATACATGCTTCTGCGTCAAAATAGAGTATCTGCACTTTCCGCCAACGTGGCGAGTGGAGCATCTGCAATATTAAGTAAAAGGGCGATAGTCCATGCATCGTGCTGCGTGGAAAGTGCAGATGCTCTATTTTGACGCGGAAACATCAACATATACATAAATGTTGAGTAATCTACGAACGGCCGCAAGTTGCATTTACGTGTTAATCCAGGAAATGGTCTGCATGCATCAGCTCTGTGTAGAAAGAGGAGATGAGGTGTCAAGTCACATCAGTAAATGTTGTGTTTAGAACAAACAAAAAGAATGCAATTGGAACCTTATTTAAAGTAATCCTTTATACTCTAGCTGTAATTCTATGTATTAATGAATGTAATGTAATATATTAAAGGCGTAGAACACCTTGAACAAGAAACTTGTCTAATCTCCTAACATACCTGAATATAAACCAATTTGGCTGGAGTCTGATTTCTAATTTATTTTCCATTTACAAAAAGTCGGCTGTGGACTCTGAAGTCACAGCTCGCTTGTTTTGCGTGCGCGTAAACCAGGCAAGCTTTGACGTTATTGTCCGCATCTGCCTTTTTGTGAATGGAAAATAAATGCATGTTAGGATAATAGACATATTTGTTCTTTTCTTTTAAAGTGTTTTACGCCTTTAATATATTGTAGTACTAACATTAATGCGTAGAATTACTGACTTGTGAGTAAAGGATTGCTTTAAAAAAGACTCTATGTTTCACCATTGCCAGTATATACAATATAAGATTTATTAAATTTATCTCGTCTTTTCCCAGGGACTTTGTATGGTATAATATTTATACGCCTACTCATAAAAGAACTAATTTAAATTTCATCATCATCAATCATCATCATAAAAAATATAACAATAAAAAATAAAAAAACTGAATATTGGGTAAAGCAATTAAAAAAAATCTTTAAAAAGTTTAAAAATGAACAAATATTTCTTCAAATGTTGTTAAATTTGTACTGTACAAAAAAGTCCTATTGTATTACATACTCAACTTCATTAATGTTTTATTGTTTCAGTACGAAAGATAGCCACGTGAAGAAATCGTAGTATCTTTACAAAGTTTCATAAAATGAGTTTTAGCTCATTCTGTAAAGTAAAGTGAATCTCAATAACAGTTATTGGCTGACCAACAAAATAAGACACGTTTATTGGTTGACTTTTTTTTTTTTTTTTTTTTTTTTTTTTTTTTTTTGAGCCGATAAAAGTGAGTTGCATGTTTTGCATGGAACTTTTTTTTGTGAGTTTCTTTCATTTTTATCAAGTTCAAAGTTCTAAAAGAAGAAATAACAATGATCGACCATATGTATAAACGTAGTAAACAGGTAACGAACGACGTCATATACAGCTGTTTTTAACAAAAGAACATTTTCGAAAGAACGAGCTTTTGTAAAGCATTTGTGTGTGTGTGTGTGTGTGTGTGTGTGTGTGTGTGTGTGTGTGTGTGTGTGTGTGTGTGTGAATTTTGTGATTATATTCATAGAAAGTATCATTAACATCACTACGCATCTTAAACAAATAAAGCTCATTATTTTGTATTTTGTCAAAATTAAAAAAAATGCATTAATATAATACTACTGTTTAAAATGTTTTAATTATAACAATGGAAAAAAACTGGCATGAACATGTTGCGCTCAGAAAAAACGAACTTTGTGAAAGAAAAGTCTAAAGAATAAAAATATACAAAAGTGATCCTTGACAGACGTGTTTTACAAAGCGTTGTTCTTTTTTTTTTTTTTTTACTTTTTACAAAAAAACACGTTTTAAATTAATTAATTTTAATATTTTACACACAAATACTTTCTATGGCAACTGTGTGTCAAACGTAATTTTTTAATGGCACACGTTAATGTCATACATATTTCAGTCAGTGTGGGTGTTTATCCCAGTCTCTCGTGTATTTGCTTGTTGGATTTGTAAATAAACAAAATACATTATTTTATAAATAATATATATTTATATACATATATATATATATATATATATATATATATATATATATATATATATATATATATATATATATATATATATATATATATATATATATATATATATATATATATATATATATATATAATATATAACTGGCAAAATTCAAACAACTATATAATAATAACTGTTTAGTGGAATTTCATTCTCTATTTTTTTGGGTAAAAGAGGGAAGGGGAGCAAGAGAGAGAGAGAAGAAAATTGTATTTTACGATAGTAGAAAGAAGATTAGAACTACTTTTTTTATGTAAGAAATTTCCGCACGAATGTTCTGCTTGCGCATTTAAACGAGTTTAACTTAGAAGTTCTCTACGTAGTTGTTTCGACTTAACAATTCAACCGTGTGCTTTTATATTGAAAACAAGAAAGAAAGCTTACCTGCGCTTGAGCTAGGAGCTGTTGGAAGTGACGAAAGTTGAGTGGATTCACTCGGAATTAACTCTCGGTGAGAATGAAGGTTGCTTGTTGGTTTGACAGGCATTGGATCTACATAGGAGCTAGACTGTTCACCAGGATTACTGAAATTTAAAAATGATTAAAAATAGTAATCATTCTTAATAATATAAAGGACTCCCCCCCCCCCTATAGAATTAAAGTTTTAATTTAAAGTTAGAGCTCAAAAGTTTTACGTTTTGTAATTTTTTATCTAAAATTATTTGTAATCTTCAAGTAGATTTTTTAAAGCAAATGATTGCAACACAGCAGAAGGAACGAACGAACGAACGAACGAACGAACGAACGAACGAACGAACGAACGAACGAACGAACGAACGAACGAACGAACGAACGAACGAACGAACGAACGAACGAACGAACGAACGAACGAACGAACGAACGAACGAACGAACGAACGAACGAACGAACGAACGAACGAACGAACGAACGAACGAACGAACGAACGAACGAACGAACGAACGAACGAACGAACGAACGAACGAACGAACGAACGAACGAACGAACGAACGAACGAACGAACGAACGAACGAACGAACGAACGAACGAACGAACGAACGAACGAACGAACGAACGAACGAACGAACGAACGAACGAACGAACGAACGAACGAACGAACGAACGAACGAACGAACGAACGAACGAACGAACGAACGAACGAACGAACGAACGAACGAACGAACGAACGAACGAACGAACGAACGAACGAACGAACGAACGAACGAACGAACGAACGAACGAACGAACGAATGAACGAATGAACGAATGAACGAATGAACGAATGAATGAATGAATGAATGAATGAATGAATGAATGAATGAATGAATGAATGAATGATGTGAAAACTTATTAAAAAATGATGTAAATAATAATTTTTTTAAATATATATTTAGTGAATATTTTAGTAACGATAATAATTCAAATACTTACTCTGGTAATACATCGATGTAAAAATTGTTACGTTTCTTAATCTGAGCACGAAGTTTGCGCAAATAGCCTAACAAATCTCCACATGGTACCCATTCCATAAGCATACAATAAGGTTGAGTTATCGTGCAACAACCAATAAGTGCTACAACGTTTGGGTGTTTTCCAACTCTCTTTAAGGTTGCAATTTCAGCGAGAAAATCATCCAGCTCATCTGGACTTGCTCGATCTGAAATAAAAAAAATTAAAGCTATAAGGAATTCTAAAAGATTAGGAGGGTTGGAGAAGGTAACATAATAAGTAAACAGGATACAAAATTTGAGCCAATACAGAAATACATGTAATTGAACACTATTGAACTAAAGAGATATTTTAATTAAAAAAAAATTAAATCTCAATCCGGTTGACTATGAAAAGTTATTAAAGAAAATATTAAAATATAATTTATATATACAAATTTATTAAAAAAAAATCCTAAAACATTTTTTTTGAAAGAGCGAAGTTTAATTTTAAAAACCCTCTCACATCTAACTCTAACAAAAATAATATATTTTTTAGCACTTGAAAGTTAACTTTTTCTTTTTTTGCTACATAAGGCTTTAATTGGCTTTTCCAAAAATTAACAAGTACATACTTCTAGAGATCAGAAAATACTGCAAAATTGCTACGTAAACTACATAATTGATATTATTTTTTAAAGACGTTACGAAAATTTCTTGTCATCTTCTTCAGTACGTAATAATTAAAAATATAATAAGATTTATAAATTTTAGAGCATCTCAAAATGAACAGTATATATATATATATATATATATATATATATATATATATATATATATATATATATATATATATATATATATATATATATATATATATATATATATATATATATATATACTGTTTACCTTAAGTCTACATTTAATAAAATTGTAACGGTGATACAACTTAAAGAAAATTGACAAGAATAAGAAATAAGAAGTTTTATTGTCCCAGGCAGTTCACATGAACATAGCATTGTTACAACGTAGATTTTATTTTTTTTTTTCGAATAATATTTAATAAAACTAAATTCAAATTAATTTAAAGAAAGAAATAATATTTAAATAATTTTTACTCGTTGTAACAATGCATTTATAATTTGTGTTTCAACTAAAATTATACTCTAATTTAATGTAATTTTAATAAATAATAACTTTTAATAATCAATAAATAATGTTAAATAATATATGTTAAATATTTTTATTTTGATGTGCGTGAGATTTATAATATCAATATATTTACTAAATTTAAATATAAGTTTACTTTATTATTTTATTTATATTTTTAATATTTTATTCTTATAAATGAAGCAAAGATAATAATAGCACACAAAAAATGAAATGTTAATTAGGAAACCAGTTAAAATTGTTTTTTTTATTTTATCCCAAATGCTTAGTGACTCATGGTGGCAAGCAATCAACACGAGATGTTATGAAAGAATGACGCGGAAAAAGCAAGCTTAGCTCATCCATCCAATCTTTTATATCATCTTTCATGAAATTTATTTTTAGATTGAGGAATGGAAAAGAATAATTTTTTGGCATTATTATAAAGTTGTAAGCATTTATAATAATATTAGGAAACAGGAAAGAAAGAAAAAAACGTGTACGTTTATTATTAGGTTGCATGATTTTCTCTTTTATTAACAAAGTATTGTTCTATAAATTATAATTATTAATAAAACACGCATTTTTGTAGCTACAGAAAGATTTGGCAATATATAATATATTTTATTGTATAAGATTACATTTAATGTATTCTTTTGTATTCATTTTTCTTTATATATTATCTTAATTATTATTGCTATTGCAATAATGTATGGTTAAAAAATATAATTTAAATTACTGCAAAACTAAACTTTACGTATTGTTTATATACAATATAAATGATGAATAAATAAATGAAAAACTTCAAACAAATTAGTATGTAAAGACTTACGTTTAAGTTTTTTCACTGCTATTGTTTGATTGATAGCATTTCCTGCTACAGAATCAATTCTTGCTAAAAATACGCGTCCAAATGCTCCTCGTCCAATCTGTTTTCCCAGATGAATTCGATTGTAGTTAACCTCATAACAATCCGCATCACCTCGTTCCAAGGCTTCCTATATTTTTTAATTTAGATTAGATAAAACAAAATTATAACGTATAATAAAATCACTGAAATATATATATATATATATATATATATATATATAATATAAAAAGTTAGCCAATGTAAAATGTAATATACAAGGAGTATTAAATATCTATTTCATATTTTTGTATATTCATAAATTATAAGAAAACAGATATTGTTACCTGTATTTCTTGCTCAAAGTACAAAACGTTTCTTTCTTCTGCAGCGGGTGATTCCGAATATCGACCATTTTCCCTGCAAACCAAAAAATATATAACTTTAGTATTAAATTTACTTGGTTTCAGCATATATATATATATATATATATATATATATATATATATATATATATATATATATATATATATATATATATATATATATATATATATATATATATATATATATATATATATATATATATATATATATATGAAAAGAAAAAATCTTAATAGTGTTTTGTCTTCTTTAAAAAAAAAAAAGAAGTTGAAAACTTTATTGTACTGTAAACAAAAGGAAAATAATACAGAAACAATATAAAAATATGTTGGTTGATTCTAGGTTAGACATGAGATTGTATGTTATATATATACACACACACACACACACACACACACACATATATATATATATATATATATATATATATAAACCGTAAAAGGAGAAGTATATATATTAATATATTTTTAATAGAGGAACAAATAAAACTCCGAGAGAAAAATAACGTCAAAACAGTCATTCTTTCAGAAACAGTTTCTTTCTCTCTCTCTCTCTCTCTCTCTCTCTCTCTCTCTCTCTCTCTCTCTCTCTCTCTCTCTCTCTCTCTCTCTCTCTCTCTCTCTTACTTTTTCTCCGCCACTTTCCTATTAGATTGCATTTATTTTTATTTTAAAGTCAAACAAATTGTTCACACATCCACACGCATTTGCACTGTATATAATGTTTAATTATTTTTCATCACAATAATTATTGTCTTGACATACTGTGTACTTTAAAGTATAGTACATAATTATATACAAAAAAACAAAGAAAGAATAAAAAGCATCCTGGAAGTTGCTGTTATTATTATTATTATATTTTTATTTTAGTTTGTCATACAAACCTATATTCATAATACAAATATATGGTATGAGATGTGAGTATTGGAATTGTACTGCATATTATGTTCATTCGAATTAAGAAGTGGCGAGACATTATAAATTGTATCCTGCGTGTTATGCAACAAGTAGGACAATCTTTATTATTGGTAACACGTACCTTAGTACAGTATAATATTTTAAATCTTATTACTTTTTTTTCAACAAATTTTCCAGAAAAGTAAAGCCCTGGAAATTTTTCTTCGCATAATTTGATATGATTTTGATTTGATTTATTGTAGTTTCCAAATACAGACATATGTATGTCCAATACAATGGAGGTATATTCTGGAGATACAAGAAATAGCTTACACAACATATTAGATCATAGAAAAAACATACATAAAGTGATTTTAATGTATATATATATATAGTAATATTTCTGTATTATTGATTTTTAGCACTATGAATATATAAATTTTTATTATTCTCCTTAAAATTATTATTATATATGAGGTATTTTGTTTTATTTTCTAATTATATAATTTTATAGTAACGTATGGAACTTACAGCTAAGATGGACTTATTTAGCGGTGAAAAGTGAGGTTGTTGTACTGTACGTTAAGTCAAAATATTTTACCCATCTTCTCGATGTAGATAAGTTAAAGTTACGTTACTGAATCTACTTTTTTTATAGCAAAATTGACATATAATTATAAACTGTGTAAATAGAAATGAATAAATTTGCCGTGTAACATACCGGACATTGTTGACGGCGCGATAAACACTTCTCCAAGAAGTAACTGGTTGCAGAGTTCCCATGTGAGTTTTTCTTCGTAACCACGCTATAAAACTACAATTATGGTGATTTCTAAGCAGCAGAGTGAATAACCCTCCAAGTAGCACTAGAGTTAGGGCAGCACATGGCACAATTATACTTAACAACACCTACGGACACACAAAATTTAATAATAATTTTAATAATGTACAAAATACACTACAATATATTGTAATTCTTTCAATAAATAAGTGCTGTATTTGGCATGACTGTAAACTTCAAAGTGGAAGTTCAGGGTTTAAAACATGGCTTCTTCAATGTTAGATAATGAGATGAACTGTTCATTAACGCACATATGATGCCTCAAAGCCGTTCCGTAGCCCCATGGTAGCCCCGCAAACTTGCACTCATCCTCCAAGATATGCAACCCGCTACAACATTGTCTATAGTAAAGCCCTAGCTATGACGTAAAAGATACGGGAAGAGTTGCGTATCTCGCAGGAAGATCACGAGTTTGCGGGGCTACGAAAGGGCTTTGGGTCATCATATTTGAGTTTATGAAAAGATCTTCTCATTATATCTAACATTGAAGAAGCCATGTTGTAAACCCTGAACTTCCTCTTTAAGATTGGTACGAATATTTTCTACTATTATCTATGTTTATTACTATACATTTAACATAACAATAATACTATACGAATAAAAAAATCTTATAAGATATTACAACATAATTATACGTTATATGTTTTAATGTATTTGATTAAATATGACAAATAAACTACATACTTTATTTTGTATTTATGTCCTCATAGCATTAAATTATGCTAAATTGAAACAGTATAAATAGCTTTGTTATACATTATTATGTTTATGCTATGTTATGCGCGTTATCATAAATTATGTTGTACTGAAAAAAATGTTGCTAAAAATTAATTAGCATAATTATTACGTATTTATTATTGTCCGTGAAGATGACAGATAAATTGCGGCGGCTTGAAGAACACTTTTAAACCAAATATAATAAATAATTATGTTTTAAACACGAGTAAATTTTTCGACTAAAAATGTCATACCAAAAACAATATGGACAAACAGTGGTTTAATTAATTGTACGTATTTTTAGCAGAGGCTAACTGAATTACTATAAAATTTAAAAATATTCATAGAAAATTTTTTAAAAGGTTTTACTCTAAAAAATTTTGTTCAGAAAGCGAACAAAATTATGCTAAGTGAACTGCCAGCAATGAGTTAATGAGTTGAATTATATAAATATATATATGAGTATATATTTGATAATTACTGTAAACATCATTAATTGAATGCTTATGAAATGAATGAACATGATAAATAATTTTAATAATTTTTGTGTTTATTTATTTTAGTTTATTTTCTGAACTAACTAAAAATATTAACTTACTTTTAATCATTTTATTTTAACGATTAAAATGCTACTGATGCTACAATATTATATTATATATAAATATTATTTATATATGCAGTACATATATATATAAATATACACGATGTGATACAATTGTACCATAATATTTTAGAATATACTTTGTATAATGTATTGTAAAACCAATTATTATCAATATGCTGGTAAAAGCTGATCATAGTTTTACAAAATATAAATTAATTATGAAAACCAATATTTTTTGTTGTAAAACACTTTGTATTATAGCTATGATAAATGGATCTTAATTTAATTTTAGTGTTTGTTTTGCAAATTATGTTATTCATATTGCTGATGTTTCAGTTTCAGTTTCTTTATTGATCAAAATACCAGTTGGTACATGTTGATTTAAAAAAAAATACATACACAAGTAAATATATAAATAACACGTGCATTTTAAAGGTTTTACCACCAGTCATTATATATATTTAGGATATTTTTATATACAAAAGTTCATATATTTCAAACAATATTATTTTATAATTATTTTATGTTTATAATTAATATAATTAATTTAATTATTATATTTTCTTTTCTTTGCAAATTTAACATAATGAAATATTAAAAGATGCATTAATAATTTTTAATTTTTTTAACAATATTTTTGATTATATTTTAATAAATGAAATATAATATAATATTATATTTCTTTATAAAATATGCATATAAAATTTATGGATTAATTTTTTTCTTAAAATTTAATTGCACATAACATACATATTATGAGATTTTTCAAGCTATTTATACAGCCTATTTAATTCTAAATATTTGTGGTAACAAATGTATTTTGTATATTAGCACTAGTGGACTTTTTAATAATAGCATAGTAGTTGTTTTTAAGAAGGAAGTTAATTAATTCCTCTTGTAAATCTTTTTTGTTGTCGATATTTTTTTAATTCTTCAGGCGAATTATTATAGAGTGTAGTTCCTAATATTAAAAAAACATTGTTTCAGTTGTGTTTTTATTGTGTGTGTGTAAAATCAGAAAGCGTGTATAAACCTACTAGCCAATCACAGTTTACTTTACATAGTTAATTACACTGCATCCGCGAAGTAGTATTGGGAGAATAGTAAGTTTGTGGGAATGCGCTTCTCTCCTTATAAAAGTCTATTTTTTTCTGCGTTGATGAAAACAACAACTTGTAAATCTGACTCACAGTCAGCTTACTGTCATTTTATACTTCTTAATTTACACTTAATTAGTAATAAAATACTCACCGTATTGTCAAAGGGTGCTTGGGGTTTATCAGCTTCTGTGTGTAATGTGTCTTCATTTTTAATTACCTTTTGTGCAGGTACTGAAACAATAAAAAACTTTTTATTTCTCTTTCTCGCCAAAGGAATATAGCGTAACATAAAATGCAAGCGTCTTTTTATTATTATTATTTTAATTAATATACCTCTCTCATACAGGAATTCAAAATGGTTATTTCTATTTTAAATAAGAATATAATAGATTTTACGGAGATATATTTTTTAACAACATTAACAATAGGATATAGGTAAACTGTTTCTGTTTTACTTTCATTATTTATCACTCAACAAGTCGTTTGATATGTCTCATATTTTGTAAGCAATGTAGTATAATATATATAGTGAGTCAAAGTTTAGATTAACGTTTATAATATGAAATTTGTTTGGTTTTGAAATATTTTATTTTTCTACAACTTAACTTTATTTATTTAATATAAGAAAAAGAAGGTGTAGAAAGATTTAAAACACATTCTATATATAAATCATGTTGCAATCATGTAAAAGAAGTACTATAGTATTAATGTCAGAACCTAAACTAATTACTATCTTCCTTGATTTGATGTCATTTTTACAACAACAACAACAACAACAACAACAACAACAAAAGAGGAGGAGGAGGAGGAGGAGGAGGAGGAGGAGGAGGAGGAGGAGGAGGAGGAGGAGGAGGAGGAGGAGGAGGAGGAGGAGGAGGAGGAGGAGGAGGAGGAGGAGGAGGAGGAGGAGGAGGAGGAGGAGGGGGAGGAGGAGGAGGAGGAGGAGGAGGAGGAGGAGGAGGAGGAGGAGGAGGAGGAGGAGGAGGAGGAGGAGGAATCATAAAAAAATTTGATGTCAAATCAAATTACGTTAACGATAAAGAAATAAAATTAATGTGTCAGTGCGAATCAACCTACGACAGCAAACAAAAAAAAGAAAAAGAAAAAAAAGAAAGAAAAAAAGAAGCTTTTTCCAAACTATTTCCAGACTGTTTCCTCAATCCTAAAAAATAGTCACAAATGTTGCATTTCTTTATTTGATAAAAATATAACCAAGTAAGACTCAAGATAACATTAATATTATACATAAATAAATGTGTCTGCGCATATGTGTCTATATTGGGGGATGTTGACATGCCAATACTCTGACACTAGAGGTTCCAGTCGTACAAGGCCTATGGGGATAGTATTGTATATTTAATATAGTAGTTCCACGTATTTCAGCAGCATGTTACAAAACTTGATCCCCCCCACTCCCCAGTATGTGTTAATTTATACAGTAAGTTGGAGACTAGTGTCAGATATCTGTCTTCTACTATACGTTTAAAATTTAAAACTACAATTTAGTTTTTTGTTTGTTTTTGTTTTTTTCATATTGTTAACTTACCTCTTTTTATTTCTTTCGTGTAATTTTTATTTTGAATATTTAATTTTGTATGTGCTTTGTATATATGTTTTGATATCATGTTGAGCAACTCCTTTTGACCATGTGCAATGTTTGTATTGTAATTTATTTGCTCAATAATATCTTTATTCTTTATTATTATTAAATAAACTTTGACTATATGGTTAAGAAAAAGACATACTTTGATACTTATACAATGTTCGATCCATTGTACCCAAAGGTTCTATATTTACGACGCGTTTTATAAAAATTAATTACTAAAACGCAAAGATTAAGAATAATTGATATATTTGTCAGTCACTTATTATATTTTTACTGTTACTTTATTATTTGTGTGTGTGTGTGTGTGTGTGTGTGTGTGTGTGTGTGTGTGTAATTTTAAGAAATAATGCTAAAATGCTAAAAGTCTTTTTTATATTCGTACAAAATTAAATAATTATTTTATTTCCTACTTTGATTTCAAGCGTAATTATAAAGTAACAGGTCCGAATGAAATAAATATTACGTTATTTTTGTTAAGAGAAATACTAAACTTGATATTTTTTTTATAAAACCTTCAGAAAAAAAGCTAAAAATATAATGGCTTTTGTTACAAAAAGGGGCTTAAATTTTATGGTAAGAAAGAAAAAGGGAGGAAATTCATTGCTTAAATGTGTTTCAAGCTTTCAAATTTTGTTTTGCTTTCTATTGCTGATTATATTTTGGCATTAGATGATTATATAATGTTGAAATTTTTATTTCAGGCAATAATTCAAGTATTTTAAAATAAAACTTACCTTCAAATATTTGCATTGAACTTTCTCCATAACAATTCCATCGATCTTTTAGTTCGACAATTGCTTGGTGAGATTTATTTTCTCTTGGCATAAAGATAGTCGAATAAACGACATCCCTGCTTTTCCAATCCATATCTGCTACACGTACTAAATTGTACATGGTTGCACGGTTATCAAATGGTCTAAAGAATTCTGGTCCAGCACTGGAAATATGCAAGATATTTTGTGAAAATATTTTATTAAGTTATTGTAAACTTAAATTTAAATATTTAAAATGTTAAGGAATAGGAATGTTATTATTATTATTTTTAAAAGAAATGCAAATAATGCAAGAAATTATGTAACGACAAATAGTTAATTAATTTATACACAAACCTGACAATAAAACGAGCGTCATGTAAATCTACTCCTTCAATGTTGTTTTCCTCAACAACCCACGATATATTAAAAGCTCCTGATGCGAGAGGAACAGGTGGAAACATTCGTGCTTTCGGTAATATTAATTTGGAGAGACGACAACTACAAATTTCTCCCACACAACCTGTAGAACGTAATTTGATTTTTTTTTAACTATTTTATTAACTTATTTCTCATCATTTCACTTCAATAAATATATTTTATATATTTCTTTCCTTCTTAAAGATGGATTAATTTTTACGATTCAATCAAAATTAAACTCGTTTATACCAAATATTACATAGAAAACATAAGAAAGAAATAATCGTCATTAAAAGAAAAACGAAAGAGCGAGGTTCAGGCCTTAATAAATCAATTATAATTCACCTTATTATATAAAATATAACGAAAACAATTGTTATAGCTTTAGTTATTATTTTCTCAGCATTCTTATCTAAATATATTTTATATATATATTTATATATATATATATATATATATATATATATATATATATATATATATATATATATATATATATATATATATATATATATACCGACATAAACTTATTATCAAATAATATTGCATTATGTAAAATCCAATTATTATAATCTTATTTAAACATTATTTAATAAATAAATATTAGTTGTTATTCAATAATTATAATTAATTAATAATATTTAATCCAATATTGAATAGATTTAACAGAATACAAGAACATATTATGATGCATAAGTAAATGATTCAAAATAATTATTATGAAAATATTACAATCACTTAATTTTAAAGAGCTATAAAATAATTAAAACTTTTTATATTTGCTATTTTTGTTCATTTGTGCTATATAAAAATATAAGCTTGTAAATAATCTTATTCACTTACGTGGTACGGTATACAATAACTTGGCAGACGATTTTCCATCGTATGGATTACCGTAAAGTTCAATTGTATAACTACATTCAGGCTGTACATTAATAAAAGCATCATCATTATGTTCTTCTCTACTTATTAGCCAAGTATTTCTACCCTGAAATAAAAATAATTATAAGATACATAAGATTTCGTTATTGACTTAGGTATAGTTCATAGTAAAATGTTATTACAACAAGCATTGTTCTTGAAAGAAATTATTTATATACAACATAAAAATGACACAATTTCTAAAAAGACCATTAGAGATCTTAATGTGAAATTTCACAAATGTCATTTTGTTTTATCAAAATAGAGCTGGTAGCAGTATTTATTTACGAGCTTTACTATTTATTAACATTGTAAAAGGTAGAGCCTTAACTGAGATTAATTGGTACCCGGATGGTGGCCAGTGGTTCAGTTAAATAAATAGGGGCATATTCTGTACTGCAATAATTTTTACTTTATAATACTTTGTTTGTTAAATACTAAAAAGTATTTTATCGTTAGATTACGTTTGCGTAGGTGTTCTATAGAAATATTTTTGTAAAGGAAGAAGTTGTGTTTATACAAAATACATAAATAACTGCATATTTCTCTTCCTTACATAGAGTATGCTTTTAATAAAACAAGGGTCCATAATTTTGAAGTGTCTGTACATCTGTACTGTATTTCTTCATGACTTGAAAGAGAAGGAAAGTTGATAAGGAAAAGAAAGTGTTATTAAACTTACAGCACTGATGTCATGATGGTATGAGAAAGTACCACAGTAGGAATCTTGTTCCTCTTCATTTTCTACTAAGTCAGTTACATTCACTGGTCTAACAATGACGGTAAAACTTTCTGCTGCTCTTGGTCCTAGTAACATATAAAATTAATTTTTCAACGCAGTAGTTTCAATTTTTTGTTTTTAGTTTATTATCGATATATTAATAATTTGAGTTCAAATTGATGTTTATTCTTTCTTATAAATTATAAAGCATTTTAAGTAATAGATTGAGAAAATGACGTAACATACCAACTCCTCTTTCCCAAGAGATAGATAGTCCAAGACGTTGAGGGTAATTGAGTACCACAGCCTCGACTTGCAGGTCACGTGGTGCTGCCGCGGCTACAAAACGTCGTTTTTCTATCCCTTCATTCTTCTCGTAGACTGGAATATGTCAGTGAAAACCATTACACGGGTATTTAATTATGTATTTTTGTTTTATTTTATAGTTTGTTTACCGAGTAGTTTTAGTTCGATCAGTTTTTTTATTAATAAACGCAAATTTTAATTGATAAATATGATCTCTTTATTTTCTATACATACTATCATATATCCTCATTATTTTATCATCAATATTAACTGAATACCGAAGTAACGTATGAAGTAATAATACAAAACAAAAACTTTATACTGTAATAATGGATTATTACACAAAAGATTTTTCAAAGCAAACATCTTTGTCATATTATGCTTCTTATGAATATGCCTATAAATAGAAAGATACAATATACAGTATATAAACTAAAACGCACATATTTCTAGTAACGTAGTATGAGCATAAAAGACTAAAAATTATATATATATATATATATATATATAATGTGATTTCTTCCATTGTAAAATATATATTACAACAAAAAATTTATTCACTTTGATGATAAAAGTCAAAAGGATATCAAATTGTTGTACTATAATGCCTTTAAAAGGTAAAGTATCTTACGGAAATTCATACACTTTGATGAAAAAAATATTATATTTCATTTACCCATGAGATTTCTTATTGATCTGTAAAATACTGGACTCTGAAACATAAAGTATTTCCAGAATTAATGCAAGCAATATTATATATTAGTATAATTATGCAATTTCATAATTTATGATGCATTTATGGCATAACATATAGCATAATGATAATTAAAACAACACAAATAATTACATATTCTGTACAACATAATATTTATGCTTTGATATCGTTGTTGTTGTTGTTTTAACACACACACGTGCGGGTTTTGTGTACACATTACTGTATTTTTAGCAATTGAATGCTATTTTTAAATCATTTTTTATATTAACTTTCTGTTTATATCAACTTTCTAAATCACAACGTAGACCCCACACTTACACTATTTTGGGCTCCAAACACCAATTCTGTGTAAGGTCGGACCAGTGCTCGTTAATGAGCAATCATGTTTCTGTTTTAACGGCCGCACATGATGGCAGCACTCAATTAAGAGAGCACATGGTCTGGTCATGCCATCATGTGAGTACAGCTACGCTTCAGCACTTGGATTAGTACGAGACTTTTTACAGTCAGTCAACCGCATCCAAGTACTGATTACGCTCGATGTTGCTTAACTTCGGTGATCTGACGGGAACTGGATCAGACAACGCGATAAGGCTGTACTTTGTAACATAGAAATTGTGAAATCATAGATTATTATGCTTTATATTAAACAAAATGTACTGATAATGGCATAACTATATTATGTGTTTATTTTTGCTCATGTGTGTGTGTGCGATCTCAAGAGTAATAAACAAGTCATAAAGTTAAGTCACACGAATTTTTTACGAAATTTTACATAGTCACATAATATAGAAATAATTATATTGACTAATAAAGGAACAATAAAAATTAAAAAATTCAAAGGGTATTTTAAGCAACATTAAAAATATATATATTAAGTTAGCTTCCATTCCACTTCATCTTTTGAATCATAATATACAGACAAGCACTACAGTTACAAATTCCCATAAATAACAATAAATATTAATAAAATTGCACATTAAACGTTGGGGGTTAATTGAATTTCGGGAAAATTCATGGATATAGTGTAAGTGTTTTGTAGAGTGGTAAATTTATTATAAAACTTATGTTTTATTTTGTATATTTTATAAAGCTATTAACTATTTATTATATGGCTTAAAAACTCAATACCGTCCAATTCCATGCAATGTGAAGCTTAAATACATTAGCTTGGTATGTTATTATATAATAATATAAAAGTCCGATAACAATAATTGAGCCGGTGTACTGAGTGAGTTGGGTACGTATCTGATTTGGAGTTAATACCAGTACAATTGATATATATAATTATTGATTTTAAATTTTTGCTAAAAATGTGTATTTATATACAAATAGTATATACGTATAGTATACTGTACATAATATTTTTGTTCTTTATATTTATACGTATAATATGCACGGAATAAAATGTTTGAACGCTTCTCATTATAATCCAACCACATCCTTTCTACATAATATATGGATATCGTATAAATATATAAACTTCTTTGGTAAACGCATTTCAAATGTATAAAATCATAATGTATATTATTTTATCTCATTCTGTGCTGTGTGGGATGTTGAGTAAATATCTAAAATAAAAATAAATGAAATTTTCTTAAAACAAAACTACAAAAAAAAAAAATTCTAATTCAAATTTGAAACTTAATAAAATTATATATAACACTCTAATATTGCTATAAAAAATAAACTAATTGCAAAGTCTTTTTAAAACTTTTTTTTATTATTATTTTGTTTCTTATTTATTTATAGAAATTTTAGCTATTGAGGTAAAACATTTTTTTGACTTTAAAATTAAATTTTAATGTTTTAAAATTCTAGCTAAAGCAACAGCTAAAAAAAAAAAAAAAAAAAATTTACAACTTTAAAATTAACAACACGCTAAATTATTTAAACACTTACATTACACTTACATTGATAATTAGATTATTTCCAGAACGAGGAAAAAAATCTCTAAATAAAGAAAGCAAAAGTAATAAAGTATGAATGAGAGTGATATCCAGAGTAATTTCTCTTCGTTATTTCTTTTCCTTGCAAAGAAACAATTTTAAAATAATACGAAGGATACACTGGAAATAAATTTTAATTAAATCAATCATTGTGTTAAAAAGCAATAAAATGCTTTATTATTATTATTATTTTATTCTTCTTCTTTTTTTTTAGGCTATAAAGAACATTTCATCTAAAATTTAAAATTCATTTAAAACATTTCATTGGATTTGAATGTTTAAACAATTCAATTTAATATTAGTTTTTCTTTAGGGCAAGATTATATTATGATCAAGTGTAAAAAATACCTCGACTCAAACCCATACTCATATTGGGTTGAAATCAATGTAGAGTATACATATAAAATACCGAGGAGGAAAAAATGATTTTGTTATATATATATAGAAACATATACAAATATTTTGTATATTATACAATTTTTTTTGTTTTTGTTTTTTGTTATTAGTATTTAAAATTTAAAATAAACAAAGAAAATATATTGTAAAATACTTTCCGAAATCGTTTCATATAATTAAAATGAAAATAATTAATGTTAAAAACAAGAAGTTCATATTATTATAACACTTTATTTACATAGATATGATAAGACTTTTTTCCATCTGTTTGGAGTTTATTCTATTTCATTTGTGAAGTGGTGCACAAATAAAATAACTTTTAACATTGTGTTCAAAACAAATATAAAAAAGAAACGTAAATATTACGCGTATCAGGATACATCAATTTGTTTCACTTCATTTGAGTTTAAATTTACATAAACAAGTTTCAATTGAATGCTAGTTGATATTTTATACCTTGAATATTAATCATTTATACCGTATATCTAAAAAGACTCAGATATATTATGAATTAGTGCATGAAACTTAAATTTGTATTAAGGAGGTAGGGGACCGTAGGTGGCAGCACAGTGAAATTTTCATAAGAAAAAGTCAGCCATATTGGATAACAGCTGTTGTTTTTCTATTTAAAAATACCGTGCTGCCATCTACGCTCCCCTACCTCCTTATAACTAATAAAGAATAAAGAAGCAACTGTTTTAAGGCTGACTTTATATGATTTCGATCTTATCTGCTTCCGTTTCTACGTACTACGCATGCGCAGAAAGTTGAAACGGAAGCGGATGTGATTGAAATCGCTTAAATTAGACTTCAAAACAATTGCTTTTTTATTGGACAATAATTATGTTTTACATATAAATAGAAAAATATGAAGATTGGGTTAAAATGTTAGTTTTGTTTTTCTAGACACATATTTTAAAGTGTGTGTGTGTGTGTGTTTTTTTTTTTTTTTTTTCTTTCTTTGTAAAAAAATATTTACGAGCCTTTGATGTTTTGATAAATACTGATATTGATAGAGCTGTAGTTATGAATGTCTATATAGATTTCACAACTCAATTTTTTCCATCTTCAAACAATTCAAGAGAAAGAAGAGAGGGAGTGTGAGAGAGAGAGAGAGAGAGAGAGAGAGAGAGAGAGAGAGAGAGACTAAAATATTGGAAAATATTGAAACATCTGTATATATTATGTAATGTATATAAGTATGTCTCAAAATATATTACGATATATTTTAATGAAAAATATAACAAGAAACAAAATTGCTTGCTAAAAGGTCGTTTTTTCTTTCTCATTTTTCTCACTATTTAGACCATATCGTCAAATTTATTAACTTTAATTTTAGCCATGTTTGCATGAGTTAGGTGTGGGAGTGAAAGTGAGTAAATTTCAATTAGTATTTTTTTTTTTTGCTAAAACTAAAAAATATAGTCACACTTGTTAAAGTTTTATAATTTTAATACAATTAACTTATTAATTAAGCAACCTAATTATATTATTTATATATTTCAATACGTTTATTTTTAAATATGAGGAAAATTAAAGATTTAAATTATGATATAATTATAATGTTTTGTGTATTTGTTTGCCTAATTGGTTCTCTTTTATATATAATATAATATAATATAATATATATATATATATATATATATATATTTATATATATATATATATATATATATATATATATATATATATATATATATATATATATATATATAAATATATAAAATATATATATATATATGAGTGTGTGTTTTAATAATTAAATTTACAAGAAACTAAAATATTTTAATATTAATTGAGAATCATTCTGGTCACGGCAAAAGGCCTCATCTCCAGTGATCAGCAATTTTATAAAGGCCCTATCTCCATTGATTATGCCATAACGTTTGCAGTGGATATAGGGCCTTAAATGAAATACTGATTACTGGAGATGAGGCCTTTTGCCGCGACAAGAACGATTATTCTCAATTAATATCAGAATATTTTAGTTCCGATCCGACTGTAAAGGCCATTTATTACATTCACATTCTCACATTACATTATGCATTTATTTCTAAGCACTGAAATTATAAGAGTTTACTTTTATACTTTTGATTAGTAGATTTATTGCAATGCCGTAAATAAGGTAGAAAATCCATCACAAAGTATGTACAAAAGTTTCAGTCGCTGCATTTTCTCATAAAGATACCATATTATAGTATAATATGTGTGCAGGTTTCCTTTGCAAATTTTTCTCAAACTTTTGGCCAGAGCAGTACTTAGAGTTTCATATAACTGAGAAAGAAAATTGAGTTTAAAGATAACTAAAATAATAACTTTATAGATCCTTTTTTTAATAATTTTAATTATTATTTAATTTAATAATTATTTAATAATTTTAATTATTATTTAATTTAATAATTATTTAATTATTATTTAATTAATAATTTTAATAAATAAAATAAAATAATGAATTTTCTTTTTAATTTCATTAAATTGTTATTGTTTTTAGCATACAGAACTTTTTTAATTAAGTATTAACATACAATAAAGAATAAAGAATGGTATTAGTTTTAAGACGTAGAACACCTTGAACAAAAAAGTTGTGTAATATTCTAACAAACCTGAAAATCAACGTTGATTTTCAGGTTTTTTAGGATATTACACAGCTTTTTTGTTCAAGGTGTTCTACGCCTTTAAGTATTTATAAATCTAATTCAATTATATATTTTTTATTTAAGTATTGATACATTAAAAATGTGACTCACAAACGTTGTGTAACAATTAATTTTGATCTGTTGAAATATTACTGCAAACTACCAGCATCGTACATAAAAATAATATAAAAATGGAGACTATACGCACAACTTCAAAAATATCTCATTAGTCATTACATTATACATTACCAATGAAGGTTATCGGTTTAATTTTTTTTAAACTGTCTTGAAACATGAAAAGTACGTCTAGTGTTTCTCATTTAAATTTTTCCAAAATTAATGGAGTAGTTAAAAAAAAAACTAATTCCTCATAACTCATAAGCGTAATGTTAAATTAGGGGACCCTTAGCTTTTGTCGCGTCACCCCACGCGCTAAACCGATAACCTCCATTGATATAAAATTATTCTTATTAAGTTGTTTTGTTGTTTTTAAATGATCAATGTAATACCAGAGTAATCCTATAATCAATAAAATTATAGTAACACGCTGAAATTATGTTAGATTTAATAGAAATTAGAAATATGTATTTTGTAAATAGATGTTAAGGCCATAGACCACATAAAACAACATGTGCATTTTAATGAATAAACACGAAATGGGATCTTCAAAACTGATGACAATTTTTACCAGATTGTTAATGTAGCCCCACGAGAGAGCGTGCAAATGAAAATACTGTAAAGCATGCAATTTGGTTAAAAATTTATGCTTATGGCATCAGAAACATGCAAAAATTAGTATGAAAATGTTGTGCGGGTTGCATTTCTGATTACTGCTACAGGGCTACTGTTGGGTTTTGAGACAAACTAATGTTATTTATGTAAGTCCCATCAAGTGTTTTGTGATATAAATGCTTATGTTTTCTTCTGGTCTATTCCTTTAATAGATTTTATGAAGTATGATCTTGTAAATTTATGGCAGTTTTGTTTTAAATAAATTTTAAAATATTTTAAGTGCAAGAACAAAGAAAATTTCCGGTTCTTAAGTCATCTCAGTTTGACGTTTTCTGAAATTGAAACTGATGACTCAAATGACGTCACAAACTTTGTTAACAAAAAAATAATTTTAATAAAAAAATTTAAAAAAACACTAACTAGATTTATACAAGTTACTATAGCTGATGATTATCCTGCTATTTTTATATAATATATATATAGTAAAAAATTATACACTTTTTTTTTCATAATTAAATTTAAAATTAATTTTCATCAGTATATTATGTATATAATAATTTTTGTAAAATAATATTTAATATTATAATCTGACATTGATTTAAAACAGATTAATCTTTTGTTTATCTTGAAGAATTACAGTATTACAAGGCCTGTATATATTTAGAATTTACAAGTTAACTCGTCTCTTCAATTTTATATTAACGGTGTAGATAGAGTGTAGAACATCTTAAACAAAACAAAAAAATGTCTAAAAACCTATCATACCTAAATACACTAAAAATCACGTAAGGATGTGGGCGATTTATCGATTCCCCCTGGGCAGCCAATAGACGCTCTAGCTTTAAAGGTCACTAGGAGGTGGGGTAATGTTAACTAAATGGAGAGTTTTTAGGCGTTCTCTTATTGGTCGCATCCTTACGGAGCGCGGACTGTATCAACGTTGATTTGGAGACATTGATTTCTAATTTATTTTCCATTCATAAAATGGCAGATGCAGTTTTATTACGTCACAGCTCGTTGGTCCACGTGCGCAAAAACAAGTGAGCTTTGACGTCATAAAACAGCATCTGCCATTTCGTAAATGGAAAAATAAATTAAAAATCAATGATTCCGATAAATACTTAAAATTCATATATATATATATATATATATATATATATATATATATATATATATATATATATATATATATATATATATATATATATATATATATATATATATATATATATATATATGTATGTATGTATATATATATATATATATATATATATATATATATATATATATATATATATATATATATATATATATATATCAGTGGCGTAGCCAGGATTTTACCACAGGGGGGGTTCAGGTCTGAATCAGTCGGGGCGAAGCCCCCAAAAGCCCGCCGCAGGCGCGATTTTTTTGAGGCCACGCCCCTTTTTTTAATGCAAATTAATGTATTTATTGTGCATTTAATTTTAAATGAGGTAAAACTTAAGTTTGAGATTTTGACGTGCCAAAATGTGGATTTGCTTCTGACATACAAAATTAAAACTACTATTTTATTTGCTACATTATTAATATTTTATTTTAGAGACAATACTTGATACTTATAACTATTTTAGTCAATTTTGACTGGAAATATGACCAGCAAAAAATAAATAATAATAATAATAATAGTAAAATAAAAATGAAATGGAGAGAAAATCTAATAAATATAATGCCTAATTAAGCCACTCTGATCAAGCAATGTGGATCTTTCATTAAACCAATGTTTTGATGCTCAAAATACTTTTAATAGGGTGCATTTTTTTTTAAAGAATTCTATAAAAAAAAATTTAAAATTAACTATAAAAATTATGAATTGCTGTATTCTTTGTATTTCATTTTATATAGCACTGCATTTACGCAGCCCGCAGAACGTAAAACACCTGATGACCGCAACCCGAAGTACACAAAAACTTAAAAAATATATATATCATTATCATTAAACTTAACTGACACAAAATACTTCCATTATTGTAAAAAGATGATTTCAGGAATACAAAATTACAACCTTAAAAATAATTTTGAGCTTCAAATCAATTTTGGAACGCAAGACTTTTTTTTTTTTTTTTTTTTTTTAGTTCAGAGTATATATTAGGGAATTTATTGTTTTACAATAAAAGAAAAACCAATCAAAACTAAAGAGAATTTCAGCAACTCTTATACGCAATTTTTGCAATACCAATTTTACTTCTTTTTAGTCTTTTTTTTTCTGAAATTGGCTAATTGGCTAAAAATCATCGAATATGGACTAGAATAAACTTAATATATTTTGAAAATTTCCTTATACTATAGTATCGTTTGAAAGTTTTGTTTCTGAGTACGCTTTTGCAGTCTTGGGGTGTTCGAGTGCGACGTCGAACATTTTTCGAACAGCACAAACGAACTCGAACAGTTCGTGTGCGAGTTCGTTTGGTTTTTTTGAGGTGTTCGTGTTCGACGAACACCATTTTCACTGCTGATTGTTCGAAATTTCAAACACGAAGTCGAACACTTTTGCAATTAAGTTTTACATATTAAAAGTTATAAATTAGTTAAAAATTTAATATGAAAAATTGATGTATATTTATGTAAAATGAAAGGATTTTCAACCATTTCCAATAATTATATTACATACAAATATGTTTAAAAAAAATTAAAAAAAAAAGTTTGTTTATTTGTATAGTATTTTATTTTTTAAATACAAACAGTTCGATCGAACAGTTCGCGATGAGTTCGAATGCAAAAAGTTCGAAATGTTCGTGTTCGGATCGTGTTCGAAAGAATTTTAAGTGTTCGTGATCAGTTCGAGTTCAACTAAAATGGTGTTCGACCCCAACACTGCGCATTTGAAATCGCGTCTTTTATTTATTTTTATACCCATTCTATGCTAGAAAACTGTGAAGTTTTTACTAATTAATATATATTTTTTTTTCATGGAAAACAGAAAAATTACAATATTTAATGAAAAATCTAGTTACTTGTTTGGTTAGTACTACAAAATATTTGGTACCTTAAAGGCTAATATAGTGTTTACCACTGTACCATGTATCAGTGAAGAATGTAAAATTAGTAAAAATAATAATAATAATAATAAACATATTCGAGCGAAGCGAGAAAAATTTTACGAAATTTTCTCCTAAAATATTATTTTTGTTGCATATTTTTTGTATCTTTTCCAAATCCACAGGGGGGGTTTGAACCCCCAAAACCCCCCCCCCCCCTGGCTACGCCACTGATATATATATATATATATATATATATATATATATATATATATATATATATATATATATATACACACACACACACAAATGAATATTTAACGAATGTTCAAAATGTTAAAATAGCAGTGAAATATAAAAATAACATCGATAATTGTTGAACTTTGACATTTTATGTTAAAATCAAATCACATTTTGTGTTTAAACAGCACGTTACAAACAACCCTTCAAAATATTGTTTATAAAAAACGTCATGTGTGTGTGTCTATATATATATATATATATATATATATATATATATATATACACATATATTTAAGAACTTTCGTTTATAATTCAATATTATATCGCATATGTCCAACTTTAATACTGCTCTGCAAGCTCTTCAAATTGTGAACGTGAGCTGTTGTGTTGTTTGATTTTCAATAAATTGTGCTGTAAAAAAAATGGGTCACTCACAAATATTTATTCTGGTTAACAATATCAAATAAATATGCTAGCTTATATATATAAGAGTTCTCTTCGACAAAACATACAAAAAATCCTCCTTTTTTTATACTTTCTTTTGCTTTCTATTTACGTTACTTTGTGAACATCACGTATAATGTATATACAAAATCAAAACTTTCTTGTGACCGTAGCGTTTGATGTAATTTATGTGAAATCAATCATCACTACAAAGAAAAATATTTAAGATTATGAATCTTATTTTGTAGGCCGTTAGCAGAATCACTACAGTAGAATAATATTTTGTGAAACTTAACTAAAAATCACGAGATTTTTTTTTCTCTTAATTTTTAACTTTTTTTTATTTTATTTTTTTGTAATTTTACGTTGTTTTTTTTTAATAAAATAGATATTCGCTTGATTACTCTTTACGGCTTTCTTCTCCTATTTTTTCATGTATATCTAAATAAAAATAATTATAATTGTTGACTTATTGAACAATTGTATAAAAAAAAGTCGACGATGTATATTATACTCAATAATAATCAATTAATTTGTTTTAAGTTTAAATCACTATTATTTCATTATTAATAGTTAAACATGTTGAATTGAACATTGTAGTATCATATTAAAGTCATAGACCAAATAAAACAACATATGAATAAACACGAAATGAGATCTTCAAAACTGTTGACAATTCTTACCACAATGTTAATGTAAACAGTTTCAGTTTCATATAGGTTTTATTATAAAAAGCATGTATACAAAAACACATATAATTGAGATCAGATACATACATATATCTTTGTTCTCCTCTCAACCTAATAAAAATAAGAAATATATCCACGAGAGAACGTGAGAATACTGTAAAGTATGCAATTTGCGTTACTATTCATGTATATGACGTCAGAAACATGCAAAAATTAGTATGAAAATGTTGTGTGTGTTGTATAAATCGAAATGTCTTATCACTGCTACGGAGCTACAGTTCGGTTTTGAGACAAACTAAAGTTATTTATATACGTCCCATCAAGTGTTTTGTGATATAAAATTATAAATGCTTATGTTTTTCTCTGGTCTATTCCTTTAAGGTTTAGAATAATAACATGTTAATATCTTTATTGTCTTAATTAAGTACTATAGTTACTACTCCTGCAAACGATTTGTATGTGCTGAAATGTTAGTGAAATAGAACAAAAAGTACATGTTTTTCCTCCGTCTTGTGACATAATCACTTGATATATTTACTGCATAATTAGAATATTTATATACAAAAAATTAAATATAAAATAATTAATTAATGAAAAAAAAAATAGAGGGTGATTTTATTTCATATTATAAAAGAGAAAAGATTGTCCTAAAACAATTGATATGTTAATTTCAAATTTTTGAGTTCATTATTTTAAATTAATTGTTAAAAAAAAAAAAAAAATACATCACGGGTGGGAAGTTATGTATATGTGGGCATAGGAAAAAGTAATTGACCGTGACATAATTTCGTGACTTTTAAAAATTAATTAAAAATATTTAATGAATTAAAAAATCAGAAATTTACATGTCTATTGATCCAGGACAATGATCTCTTTTAGAATACAAATAAAACTACCCCCTTCTTTATTTATTTATTGTTATTATTATTTTTAGTTTTCATCATTGTTTAAAACGTCAATTTGAAATTTCGTTGTTGAGAGAGAGAGAGAGAGAGAGAGAGAGAGAGAGAGAGAGAGAGAGAGAGAGAGAGAGAGAGAGAGAGAGAGAGAGATTAATATAAAATTTATAATGTAAAATCACTAAATTTTAATAAATTCTGTTTATTTCAATTTGTACACAATAGAATAAAAAAAAAAGTCAAGCTGTAATGATAATAAATAAAATGAGCATAAATGAGTAATTAATGATTACATGATACATTTATACATTATCTACTATAAACTTTATACTTGTTATTATTTTATCGTAAACTGGATTACAGAAATTAAGCACAGCCTTCATTTTTAAATGAATGCAAACAATCTAAAATCACATTAAAAATTATATGAACAACGAATTAAAACTTCTTTTTTTACCCTCTGAAAAGAGCCACTTGAAAACGTTAATGAATCTTTTTATATGTACTGTATGTTGTTATTTTTAAAATATTGTTTATACATAAAAGCTTTTATAATATTGCAAAGTTTGGAACTATGACAAAATATTCTGATTACCCAGAAAATTTCGTCGTTTTCCATTATTAAAACACATGAGGCTTATCTTATATTACAATGAACCGTATACAAAACATTTGGGATAAATAATATAAAAAATAAAATATTGTTTTAAAGATGTTACTTAATAATAAATGTTATAGTTTATATAAAATATAACTCAAATAGCAATGAAGAATAAACTTCTTAAAACTTAAGATATCGTGGCACAAATATAACTTTGATCAAGGCATCCTTATTTAGGATACCTTTCTTTGACTCAAATGCTTTCGTGAAATAAATAAACTGCTACAAATAATAACAACAATGACAATTTTAATCATGAAAAATAAGCATAAGAGATAAGAGAGTATTAAGCATAGCGTAGCATACTTAATAGTACGCCTTATTTAAATTTATTATTATTACGGACCAGAATAAGTATCAGTATTTAAATATCGTTGTATATGAGATTTTTTCAAAAAATAGAATTACAATAAAACAATTATGCAAAACAGTTAAAAATTAAAGAAATTTATTATCATGACCATAATATATTTTCTAATAACAAAAGAAAATATTAAATGGATGTTTGATATAAAATGAAAACATTTTCTCCTAAGCAATAACCTTACATAGTGATCAAAAGTAACAACAGTTAATTTAAGCCAGTAATTAATGCAGCTCTGCCTTGTCTTGGAGTGAGACAACACTCATTTTGTATAGGAAATAAACAACTTAAGACTTATTATCTCAAAACTTGCTGTAATATTTAGTTTTGGTACTTTAAAGTTGTTACCACGTTAATCACGAATTTCAATCAAATTGTATGATATGCATGTTTTAATGTAAGCGCCTTGGAAGCTATGCACGTTGCTTGTTATTTATGTTGCGCAGGTTGCTTAAATTTACTTTCTGAAGGAGCAACAACATTAAAATACGTATATACTTTGGCTCACTTGGTTTTTGGCTGACTTGGTTATAAAGATGTATTACTTAAACCCAAACATATATGTAATTTATGTAATCTTTTTTTTTTTTTTTTTTTTTCTATAAAGACTATTTTGAATTGAATATAATTAAGTATATAATTATATACTTTCACAAGTGCGTGAAGACAATAATGCCTTGTCCTGTACAAAAGCAAAAAGTATACTAAAAACAAGCTGGACGAAATGTTAAGTATGTCATGGAGATCAAAGGAGGTTGCAAAGCCGGTTAAACGTAACCTCAAACATTTTCCAACATAATCTTAAGTTCTCAAAAGTTTCATCTCTATATTATATAGCTTTAAGACGTTTGATCAAAGATTTACTTTCTGGGGTTGTGTAACCAACTAAATAAAAGGTAAACTTTTTGTAAATTTTATTATAAATGTTTACTTCTCGATTTAAATTGTTTTTTAAATGTTTCATATACTAACAAAGACGACTTTCGCATATGTATATGTACTGTTTATATATATATATATATATATATATATAATAAAAAAGTGCATTTACATATTACTCGTTTCTTTTATTAGTTGATTAATTTAATTTTCCGCCATGCTGACTTTTGCGCACCCTCCCCCCCCCCCCCCAAAAAAAAAAAAAATCTGCAAGTTTTTGCGCAGAAAATAAAATTAGCTGCACAATTTTACTGCACTTTATGCACATAAAATCAACTGCGCAAAGTCAAAGGTTACATGTAAACTGTATTGTTCATTGATCACAATGATTGTTATGTTTTTCTGAAGAAAAGACAATTTTAATTATTTACAAATTTTCTTAATTAAATTTCTTGGCTGTGAAACTAAACGGAGCTATTGCAAAATGAAACTACTTATGTAATTAAATTTCAAATTGAGAGGCTGATCATTGAAGTTTATAAATTTTAGCTAAAATTAATCAACTTTTTTTTTCCAACATTGTATATGTGAAAATATATATTATGATGTTGCAAATTATAAAGTATTGTCAGACATATAGGCTCGTATCATTAAAATATTTAACTGATTATCAATCAATATTTTTAACACTCACGCGGGAATTCTTGGGAAATCTATTTCTGCTTCTCTCTCTCTCTCTCTTTCTCTTGCTCTCTTGCTTTCTTCTTTTTCAATCAACATGGTTCGATGCTTCCTCAAAGAAAACATCATTTTCACAACCATCTCTAAACATTTTATTTTAATATTATTTATTTTAAAAGAATTTCTTTAAAAGATAGTAAATTAATGTTTTAAAAATTATTTTTATTTACGCATGTACATACACATAATAAGTCAATTTTATATACTTACCTTCTGCTATTTATATTATTTTGAACCAAACTGAGAATAAAATTACATTAATATTATGCATTGTTTAATATAAAATATCTTCTGACAGTATTAGAGTGCTTTGTAAAAATAAATGTAATTAATTTCAGTTTTTTATATTGACAGATCGTTAATCATGTATATTATAACTTAATTCCTTTATTGCTCCATACAATAAAGTTACATATCATATTAAATTTATGAACTTCCATTGTCAGAAAGTATACCTCTACAAGTAAGATACAACTCAGCAACGTCGAGCGTGATCAGTACTTGAATGGGTGAACGACTGTAAAAAGTCTCGTATATACTTATTCAAGTGGTGAAGCGTAGCTGTACTCACATGATGGCATGACCATGTACTCCCTTAATTGGGTGCTGACATCATGTGCGGCCGTTAAAACGGAAACACGATTTCACGTTAACAAGCACTGGTCCGACTTTACACAGATTTGGTGTTTGGAGCCCAAAATAGTGTAAGTGCGGGGTCTACGGTGTGATAAAGAAAGTTGATTTATAACAGTTAATATGAAAAATTATTTAAAATAGCATTCAATTGCTAAAATACAGTAATATGTACACAAAACCCGCATGTGTGTGTGTTACAACAACAACAACAACAACAACAACAACAACTACAACAACAACAACAACAACAACAACAACAACAAGGTTAGGGTTTGATGGTAACAAATAATTCAAATAAATCTTAGTTTTTAGTTTAATTTCAATATTATAAAATTATTGTATATCGTATAGTAGGTATCGCGCTATTTCAAAATGAGTTAAATCCATTTCTTCATAAGGTTGATTTGTATTCCTTTACCTGAATGGTTCATCATCTTGATAACAAGTGGATTTAAGTTGTATTGATACGGAGCAACACAATTAACTTAAGATTGTTGTAAGAATTTGTTTTATTAAATTTTTATAAAGAGTTGAATTTGTAATATTTTCAAGTAGAAAGTTGTACAGTTTTGAAGCATTATGATGAAGATTTTTCAAAGAATACAGATTTATATTGTTGTTCTATTGAAAGTAAAATTCTTCAATTATGTTTAGTTCTCTCTGTTGATTTCAGATCTCATTATTGAAGCAATGGAAAAATTATTAATACTTAATTATTTTTTAGTATAGTAAAGCCATATTTACATACTTAACTTTTTTTATTAAAATACTGGTCCCTGGTCAGTATTATTTACAATTTTTAACAATATAAATACGCTATTTGAAAAAAAAATGCTATTATTATTATTATTATTATGTGTGTGTGTGTGTGTGTGTGTGTGTGTGTGTGTGAAAAATTGATTTTCCATTTAAAAAAATCATGCATGTTCGAATAAAATCGTACAAAATTAAGTTAGGGGGGGGGGGGGGATACTTTATCTAACTTTGCTAACGAAGCCTTTTATAGCTAAAAACTATCTCTACCCAATAAGGTTCATTCTCTACTTCTAAACTTCTTCCAAAATTTTGCACCCTAGTACAATAGATCGGAATGAATATTATTTTAAAGGACTCGGACAATTAATTCATGTATATATAAATATTATAAATATACATACATACATAATTTTAATTATTTGAAACGTAAAAATTAAACCAACGTACATAGTGCTTGATTCGAGTGAGTATAATAATATACATATTATGTAAAATGATTGAGCTAATAAAACAAAAACATAATGATGGTATGGAATTATCATTTGATATTGTAAATTCTGATATAGCAGCTTTCAATAAAGAAAAGATCATCACATTACAAGAAAAAATGTCAAATGTACATTTTATATGAAAATAAAATATCACATCACATTGTTAAAAAAAAAATGAAACGGTATTAAATTCTAAAGCAGTACAGTCATGAGAAAAAAAGTCATATCTGCAAGCCTAAAGCGTTTAGCATAAAGCATTTAGTATTAAGATTTTAAATTTACAGTTAGTGTTAGTACAATATACGATTGATACAGATCGAACGAAAGAATTTTGCATTCAAAAAAGTTCAAAATAATTCTTTATTATTATTATTTCATTAAATAATTATTTATTTTAATTATTATTGCAGTGAAATACAAAATATTATCTAAATATCAATAAAATGTTTTCTTTCTCACATTATACACATTTTTTTAAAGATATTGTAATGAGATTGTTGGAAACTCTTACGTTTTATGTCGTATACCTGTTGAACAGCATTTAGCTATTTTAAATTACTGTAAAAAGAATAATTTCTTACCTTAGATGAAGTCACGTGTATCGAAATGCTGAGCAGGACACACAAAATCGTGCTGATCATATCGGAGCAAGCGTAACAACTAAAGTACTATTTTAAGAAAGGCATACAGGTGCAGTTAGTAGCATTCATATACGCAAGTCTGTGTTTTGTGCGTGAGCGTGCGTGCGTACTGCGGCTGCGTATCCGTCAGCCTCCTTGCCTCTGTTAACTTCACACTTGTTGCAGTTCACACCTCTCTTACACACGTTGAATTAACTTAATTACAACTATTACAAGTATTGTTTATGTTCCTTTTAAAAAAACAATTTTATGTATGGTGTACAAATAAACCCTTTTCTTGAGAAAATACAATTAATTTAATTATTTTTATCTCCAAGGAATTACAATAAAAATAAATTTTTATTTTATTTTATATAGAAATTAATTGGTTTATAGGAATCAATGTTTATTTAATTAACTATTTTAAAGTTTATTGGATCAATATGATCTCTATAATTCAATTTTATATGAAAATTTTATTATTATAGTTTTTTTTTTAACATCAAAATTTGTATTGGAAGAAAAATACATAGGATTAAAAATCTTATATTTAATCTATCATATTACGTTTAAATGTAATGCAAAAAGTTTTAAAAAGAAAACTTTTGAAATTTTTATTTGAGAACTATATAATGGTATATTTAATATGAAAAGATATTCAGATATTGAGGGATAAGCAGGTAAAGAGATGATAACCAACTTTGATTAAAATATATATTTCATTTCAGAGTGATATGGCTTGATTTGATTTTT
The DNA here is from genome assembly GCA_949318235.1 of Ecdyonurus torrentis. Classification (NCBI taxonomy): domain Eukaryota; kingdom Metazoa; phylum Arthropoda; class Insecta; order Ephemeroptera; family Heptageniidae; genus Ecdyonurus; species Ecdyonurus torrentis. The sequence goes on from OX439129.1 coordinate 15,243,055, forward strand.
CATTATATTTATTTAAAAAGTAGCTACCCATTTCGTTTTAAAGATCTATATATGTTTGCCTCTGCGTATTTAATCTATAATCACATGCATAATTTTTTCAAATACTGAAAGTTCTATATAGTATAACATTGTTGGGTTTGTTTGTTTTTGTTTTATCGTGTGTACGTACATGTCCTTAGCTATAAACATGGCTCTTAATTACTTCTAGTATGGTGGTTCACCTCTCTTATCTTCACAAGGGAACTACGTAACAGCTACACCGGAAAGTTCCAGTATCATGCAAAAAAAAAAAAAAAAAATAAATAAATAAAAATAAAAATAAATAAAAAAAGAAATTAAAAAAAAAAAAAAAAAAAAAAAAAGGAAGCAACTGTATTAAGGCCTGACTTTACGTGATTTCGATCACATCCGCTTCCATTTCTACGTACAACGCATGTCTTTGTCTTTATTTTTTAAACTTCGTGTAACACATCTCAATATTATTTACATAAAAAGCCAAGATCTCTCGTTTACTTATAATATTTTGTAGCGCGCAAAACTGGATCAAGTTTAAATAGTAACCTTTTTTAGTAAGTCCACTGTACGTTAATTGAAACGAACGCAAATGTAAACGAATTAACTTATAGTTGGCGTCAAAACGGTTAACTTTTTATTAGTCAAAGTGATGAAGTTTTGGTTACCTAAATATATTGCCTATAGCCCTATACCATAATTACACTACATGGTAATTAATACTATATACTATTACACTCTAGAGAGAGAAAGAGATAGAGAGAGAGAGAGAGAGAGAGAGAGAGAGAGAGAGAGAGAGAGTGGATAAAAATAAATACGTAATAATAATGCTAGCTCATTTTCAGCAACACTTATGCATTATAACGATTATGAAATAACTTATGCTATACTGCATAATAAATATGTAATATTGAATAAATATTACATTATACAGCAATTTAATAACAATCATGCTACCATGACATAAATAACGTACCTTTTTCTTTCTATTTAATGGAAATTAATATTAGCATTTACAAATACTAAACTTTTTCTTTGCTATTAGCAAAAAAAAAAAAAAAAAAAAAAAAGCCATTTTTTATTTACTGTTTGTTACGTGCACGTTTACAGCACAGCAGTCTGTGAAAGCCTATTTATACGGTTTTAACGCAAATGCACTATTAAAACAGTTAAAATTATTTTTATTTTTTATTTCTTTTTAATTAATTAAATTTAATCCTTTACTTTAATTATTACAATATATCATTAACGTTAGTTAAAATGCATCCTGCAACAAAATATCAAGCATAAACTGCATATTTTAAACGAAACCCCCGGAAACAGGGTTATTTTACGCACGGTGACCTATATTTGGCAACACTGTGGCTAAATGTGGCAACATATGATTTTGAAAAAATTCATGGGCATATAAAAAAGTAAGCCTTACAACTTTTGCTTGAAGCTTTTTTTGCTGAGAGCATTTGTTAAGGCACAAAAAAATAAAGCATATTTCAGGGGTCTCCAGGGGTGCAAGGGTTGGGTATCTCGGATGGCTCAGCCCCGGGAACTCATAGGCTGGGTGTCATCTGCAAGTGTACCAAGTTTCATAACTCTAGAATGAAATGCACTATTCAATCCTTTAAAACCCGTACTATTTAGACTGCAAGAAATGAAAGAAGCTGAATTTTCTCTCTCTATCTATCTCTCTCTCTCTCACTTAAAGGCTAACTTTTCTTTAACACTATTTATATACGTTTTAACTTCGAAAAATTGCAATGTTGAAAGCATAACAATGCTAAATCAATACACAATTAAACAATAAGTTAAAAAATCTAAGTGAATAAAATATTGTAAAAAAAAGTTGCTTTTTAAATAATATTATATATATTTGAGTTTCATATAAAAGAATTGAAAAGTGAATTAATAAAATGATTATATTTTCAAGTTTATTTTATTTTACATACTAAACACACAGCGTGAAACGTGTATAATTATAAAATTATATTGCTTGATTTTTTTTTTTTTTTTTTTTTTTTTTTTGATTGTAAAATATTAATTAAACTAACCGATACGGCTATGCCTTTGGTTGGATAATGTACAAATATTGAAATAATAATAAAAATATATCCAATAATATTTGCATTGCAATGAAACACACACACACAAAACAAATACATTTTAGCAGCTAATGATTTAAAAAATAAATGTTACTATTAACTATTTGCTTTACTATAAATAACTATTTCGAAAGAACAATGAACAATGACTATATTAATTATTATTTATTATACGATTTGCTGTAAAAAATAGAGCTGATACAATATTCACATTTTAACTGTGATATTAAAAAACAATTATTAAAGTTGCTAAACATAAAAGACCTAACAAAAAAGTATGAAATTATTTACTGATGGTAAATAAAAATGGTTTTGTTAGTAAAAATTATTGCAAATATGTTTTTGTTTTTTGTTTTTTTTGGAGAAAGTATAGGAACGTGTTTTTTTTTTCTTTTGGTCTACGAAAAAGTTTGTGTACTTACTTTGAATTTTATTCCACAATTTTCAACAATGTTTATACACGTTTCGACTTTCATTTGAACAAATAATATAATATTCAATAATCATACAACAAAATCAATTAATATTTTTGCATAGCTATGAAAAAAAAAACTCTTGTTTCAAATAAATTTAAGCAGATGATGATTTAAAAATATATATTATATATTACTAATATATAATAATCGTAATAGTACTAATTTCATTTAGAGTGGAAAACAGATTAGAAACGTAATTTTTACACGTTAATGTTCTCTCCACACAGAGTAATTATTTCAATATGCAATAATTTTGATTACGTACACAGAATATTCATTTAAAAGTATTTAATATTCATGAAAACAAATTTATTATAAAATGCAAATATTGCTTCACTCAATTTATGTTAATGATATGATATTCACACCCACTTCTCAAAAAACATACATTTTTAGGATACGGATTACTTTTTGAATTAAATGACTGTTAAAAGTATAAAATTACTCTGCTTTATTACTAAAAATCATTATATTAATTACACTAGAAGAAAAAAAAAAGTAAAATAATAATTGAAGATGAGTTACATCAAAATAATGAAACATAATATAACCAACGTTGTAAAATGTAAATATATGTAGGCTGACTCATACGTCAGAATCATGAATAAAACAAGGATTGAAGTGAACTCCTTTAATGTCAATATCAGATGATGTTCTGTAAAAGAGAAATGAATATTCATTATGTACAACTGAAAAATCTTAAAAGTTGTAGAAGGAGCTAAACCAGGATAACGTAAATTAAATTCTTATATAAAATAAAATAAATGAATATGATAAAATAAAAATACAAAGCAAAATAAATTAGAAATCAATTCTTCCATTGTTATAGATTTAGTATTTATTTATGAAAAAAAAAAAGTTTTTATAGTCATCATTTAATTACTAATATTTATAATAGTAACATAAGTTACACCAAAGTCAAAAATACAGTATAAACTTATGCATTGTGAGAAAATTTAATATTTCTTAATGATTTTAAATTCTGTATATAGAAAAGAAAACTTAGTAATAAAAATTGAGTTTAATATTAAAAGGTTCTTCGAAAATTTGAAAGACTTATTTGATTTTTTTCTCTCTGTGCTAAAACTATATATCATAGTATAAATATATATAAAATTATAAATACTATTTATTATGGTTATACTCACCCAACCTCAGGAGGTTTGTTGATACTGTACAGTGAATGACTGATGCTTGACAGTATGTTGACTTTAACAAAGCTTTTAGGATTTTGAGACCAGGACTGTGTAAGAGAAATACTTAGATATAACGCAGAGATGGCTCCCATTAATGTTAATGCACCGTAGAAGCAGAGTGGCACATTGTCCCCGTATTTCATCTGAAATATATTATCGACATTTTTTTATATAGATTTTATAGCAAAGTGTAAAAATATTAAATTATGTAATAATTTGTATAAGCGAAAGAGTGAAGATAAAAGTGACCACAATATTTTGCTTTTTCTTGCAAGATTTTTTTTTTCTTAACTTTTTATAATTTAGGTCGGAATTTTGAAAGTGTAGTTTGAATTTTCAAGGATTACATATATTGTCAGAAGCAGATTTAACTTACTTTAAATCAAAGTTTCTTGAGAATTAGTAAAGTTTAGTAAGATTTCTTATTTATTATGTAACAGTATAAAGATGAAGACTATGCATGGGAGGAACATTATAAAATCAAAATGATAAAGTTTTTAGAAGACAAGGAACAAGATAGTAGAACAAGAATAATTAAAGAAACTTAAACAATAGTAAAACAAAAATTTCATTTTTACTTTTCAACATAATGTACACAATGTACATAATAAAACTTAGTTATGTATATCTTTTAAAAGCGTAGAACAACTTGAACGAAAAAGTTGTGTAATATCCTAACAAACATGAAAATCAACGTTGATTTGGCCGGAGTCATTGATTTCTAATTTATTTTTCATTCACAAAATGCCACTGGCGGTCACTGACGTCACAGCTCGCTTGTTTTACGCGTGCGTAAACCGGGTGAGCTGTGACGTCAGTGACCCCCAGTGTTGTTTTGTGAATGGAAAATAAATTAGAAATCAATGAATCCGGCCAAATCAACGTTGATTTTCATGTTTGTTAGGATATTACGCAACTTTTTTTGTTCAAGTTGTTCTATATACCTTCAGTAGCACGTCTATCAAAATTCAAATTGATTTGTCCATCGGTTATGTGGGAAATACTGTAATAACATGGGACGCCCTACGCTCACCCATGTTACTTTTTTCCCCACATAACCGATACACAAATCGATTTGAAATTTGATACACATGCTATTGAAAGCAATACAAACTAATGCTGAAAAAAAAATTGATTAAAAGAAAAAATCCATAATGTTGTATATATAAATATATATATATATATATATATATATATATATATATATATATATATATATATATATATATATATATATATATATATACACATATTTTTTCTCTTTGCTTGCGGGGTGTAATTAAAGTTTGCGATTTTCATACATACCATTGTATTAATGAAGGGTGCTGAGAGAAGACAGAGACGCGCCGCAGTAACAAGGCTTAGCATGACGAGAGGGCGTTGCGGCAGAGGTATTAACTCGGCTGAACACCCACACGAGAGCAGGGTCAGAGAGCTTGCAATAGCAACTCGATCAGCAAGAGCCAAACCAAGCAGTGGCCAACCACCTCGGTCACCGTAATCTACAAGATATGAAGTCTGCATGGTTAATATTGATTTTGATATTTTACATCGCTTCTTGTGGTTTACCTAAGTCAAGGATTGAGCTAATGTATTTTAAAGTTGCTTTCCATTTTTATAACGTAAAAATTTATTTTTAATAAAAATAGAAAGAATAAAAAAAAGTATATTGTTAAAATTTTAAGAATTTCATACACCTTTACGACGAAGAAATATTTGCATGCCTCATAAGTCATAAGTGTCTTTATTTTGTTGTGCAAAAAATTATTTAGCGAGCTATAGGGTGTGTACGCATGACGTCATTCTGTGAATGTTTTTTATGCTCTTATTGAGCAATGAATAATATTGCTCAACGCTCAACGTAGGACAAACGTAGTTTTTGGCTATTTTCTTTGGAAAATTAGCTGGTATTGGAAAAGATACCGAGCTGGTATGGCCGAGTGGTGAAGGCAGCTGACTCGTAACTCTGTACTCCTCACCGAGTATAGGTTCGAGCCACCGCTGGGTGCGCACGTGAAGTGTGAGAGCACTACATGTTGCACGATGCATGTTTACATGCATTCCATGACGACGAACAGCATTCGGGAGGTGCATGATTGATGTGATTGCACCGACCAGCCTGTCTAGATGTTTCCACGGTTTCTCTAGGCTGTCATGGCAAATGCCGGGCTGTGTACTTAGGCCGTGGCCGGCCCGTGTGTGCTTTTCCATTAATTGGAAAGTCCTTACCTGTCGATAAGACAATGTCTTAACTGGGACTGGGATTGGTGTATAGCACGATAACACAATATGGCAAAAAAAAAAAAAAAAAAAAAAAAAGCTATTGTTTGGTTATTATTATTTTTCTTGCATACCTGAGGTACTAATTCAACCTGTTAACAGCATCAATGCCCTAAAAAAAATTGCGAAGTATTTTTAAATTGGCAAAATGTGCCATTTACCTATATCTGCCAATGTTATTTAGTACTCACTTATGACGTCGACTTTAACATGAATGAAACCACCCTATACAGTATAGTTATATAATATAATAGCAAGTTGTTTGAAATAGCAAGAGATATAGGCAAGTGAGGAGGGTGATTAGCCCTGAGAATTAATTTTAAAAAATCACAAAGCAATAGAAATGGCTAGAAGAAGTTTAAATACCATTAACCAACCCAGTTATGAATTACCCCCAATTTGGACCCCCTCCCCCTGCTATTATACCTAAAATCACTTCAAGTATTGATAACAGAGAGACATCTGACTTGGTGCATAAAACACACAAGGAGACTCGCCCACCAAGACTTTCGTCTAGATTACGTACATGAAAATGTGTTTGATAATTTTTACATGTGACCAAGGATGCAATATAACATTCGATAACGTTTATGTTTTTATTTTTTTAAATGTGTTGACAATGTTGACATAGCTATGCATGACTGTAAAAAAACTGTGAATTGAATTTTTAACTTATAATACATACATGGAGAAAAATAATTTTTGTGTCTTCAAAAACATGTCTTCAAAAACAAGTGTGAGATACCACAAATGATTTAATAAGACAAACAAATTACATTATTAGCTTGATGAGAGTCAAGAGCAACTTAGATTAGTAACACGTCACTTACTGTTTAGAGTGAGAGCCCAGGAGGCTAAACAAGCAATGCCTCCAGTGCCGAGTAATGTGGCAAGTGCAGCAAATCTCCGTGATATTGTACATCGCAGCAACAAGAGGCCGCCTACACACGTGCCGGTCACCTCGGCTAAGCCTGTCAAATTAATTATTTTCTCTATATAGAAAAACCTGATTATTGTTTGCTTTCCTTTTGTAAATAAAATCAAAGTGAAAGATATAATATATAGTGTAAATATAATCCTTAATCAATATTTTTGCATTGATAAAATTTATTCAGTACAAAGATATAGGTAAATTCTTTATTTAGACTTACAATACATGCCGTGTGAACAAAAAAACAAAAGTTTATAATATATTTAAGAATTTGTAAACTTCGATTTCATATATATATATATATATATATATATATATATATATATATATGATAAAAATTAAAATAGACATAATTATTTCCTATTTCATCATATTTCAATGGTAAATTTTGATTTATTTTATTATAATATTAAATTTAAAAATAAAATTTAACTATAAAATTGTAAACATACTGTATGTACCGCAAGGAAATGAAAAACCTGCACACCTATAGACTGAAAAGCATCACTAAAATTGCAGGTTATTCATTTCATTTCGGTACATACGTACACCTGTTGTATTAGTGACAATACTGATAGAGTAATAACTATCAATAAGGCTATCCAAGCCTTCTTGAGAACTTACACGTAATTAAAACAATGTATTTTATAGTAAAAATTATTCCAGTAAAAAGAAAAAGTGTCATATATAAGGAGTGATACCATATGGAAACATATTATTAAAAAAATTGTTTCATGCAGAATTTATTCCCAGTTCTAAGGCCCTATGTCATTGTTTCTCTCGAGAGAGTCACATCTCTGCAGCTTAAATATTTGCCAGTTTTTGTTCGCTAGATACTTACTTAACTTAAGCTTCAAACTTTTACGAGCAACGCATTGCATTAAGAGATTACTGCTCAGTTTTAACTCGTTTTACTGAGACAGTAATGTTTGTGTATATATATAATATATTATTTAAGAAGTTTGCAATTTTAAGGCGCTTTTTAGTAGAAAAAAATCTTATCAAGGTTTTAATAGCAAAGATTATAAATTTGACTGCAAAAGTTCCTAGTGGTAATATAATGAAGTGGTGTAACTTGCTATTTGGTAACTTATTTGTAATTTGGTTATTTGTTTCGTCCCAATGTCCCATGTTTATGTAGCTATATGATATATATGATATTTAAATATTTAATGATATACGCAGAGATGATGTTGATTATATTATAAATAAATTATAATATATAAGAGAAAAATAAACTTTGACTTGGAAACTTCAACAATGGCTTTTTTCATAGTTATCATCGAGTAATTAAACGTCCTGAAAATGCGATCTCAAAATTTTAATTAATAACGCGTTGAGAACAAAAGCCGTTTAGCGACCCCGAACCTACGTCACTGCACCTTCTATTCAATTTTGCAATTTATATAAAATACCTGCTAATGAAGTACGTACTGGCAGTCTTGGACCTCCTACATTTCTCATATTTAATAGCCCTCCGTAGTAAGTGACCACAGTAATTATCCAGAGAATGAGAAGTGCTGCTACTTTGTCTTTTGCTACTTTTGCTGCTATAGCTTTTTTTGTGACCACTGGAGAAGAGCTAAATAAAGAACAATTATAGAAAAGTTTTCATCTCAATTCTTTACAAAAGTATAGAATTAAATTTCATATCATTTTATGTCTAAATTAGCTTTCATTATATTTATTGTGTCAATTTATTTTCATTTCAATATCTCTGACTTAAATTTATCTTGTATTGATCACCTCACATCGTTATATAATTGCATAATAAACACTACATTACGTGTACGTACATTTAAATATTATTTTAGAGACTCATTGAAAACTAATCTCATTTGAAGCAAAATGGGTATTGATAAACAGAATGGCATATTGTGATTGAAAATTTGATTAATACATGTACCTTGGGAAGTCAATCTGGAAATCGGGTGGTAATTTACGCCTATTCATAAGTGCTGCTTGATAAAGTAGTTTTTTCGCCTGCTCAGTGCGCCCTGCTGCGATCAACCACCGTGGAGAGTCGGGAATCCACCTGTAATTACATTAAAACACATTTTTGTATGATCTAGAATACAAAGCACTTTTTTCCGCTTACTATATATCGATGTTGGGATGCAGAAATGCGACCGATGAGAAAAATCATGAGTAAAAACCTCATGATTTTTCTCATCGGTCGCATTTCTGCATCCCAACATCGATATATTTTTTTATTTATATACACATTCAACTCTACAAAATGAAGAATATAACATAATTATGCATATACAGTACGTATTTGTATAAATTTACAATATTAAAATTGTTTTTTTTTTTTACATAGGGTGGCATTTGTTTTCTGTTTCCGTCATTTAAATTATTTTAATATAAAGCTTGAAAACACACTCCAGAGAAAGAACTTTTCAAACTTTATATTTTATCACCTTTTTGTTTCTATAAAATATATAAAATTAAATAATAAAAATCTCCACGTGAAGAGTATGTTTTTGGCATCTTCAAAATTTGAATGATTATAATGTAAGTTTAACTTTCAACTCTGGATATTTTAGTAGCTTTTAAAACATATTCATTTATTACATATACCTCTGCGTTCAAATTAAAATTTGCTTTGTGGGATTTTATTAATTATAGGAGTGCTGAAAATACTGTTGTGGTTTTGTGTAAATGATGATTTCAATATAATATAATACTCCATGTGAATATATTGCGTTGAAATGTATCACGTCATGTGTTTGCATACTGGATTACGGCAGTTTTCCAATCATCTACATACATATATTATCATACCTTTCAACAAAACTAGCTAAGCTTGCCATGTCTTGCCTATATCTGTATATAGGTAACAAGCACGTGAAGCACGTATAACATTGTACATACATTATGTTTTGTGCGATAGGCTTCAATGGAGGTTATCGGTTTAAAAAATTCTTAAGAAATCTATATAGCTTAAAAAATGTAAAATTATGTCTAGGATTCCTCATTTAAAATTTTCCGGACTCGATGGAGTAGTTTTCTCAATAATCGCAAAAAAAAAAAAAAAAAAAAAAAAAAAAAAACTTGTTTAATTTTCCCCAAAAGCGTAATGTAAAATTAGGGGACCCTTAGCTTTCCCCACATCTCCTCGCGCGCTAAACCAATAAGCTCCATTGGTTATAAACATTATAAAAGAGCTGAATACTTCATCTAAATTTTTATTTTGTTAGAGTACTGTAAATTAAAAAAAAGTTTAAAATCCGTTTTTTTTTTTTTTTTTTTTTTTTTGCAAAGGTCTAATGAAAGTCTTTTCTGTAGTTAAGTATTTCAATGTAAATACAAAAAAGTTAGTTTGTTAGTATACCTCAAAACTTTAAGGGCATATGTATTTAAATTAATTGGGAAATCAAAATGTGAAAGTTACGTGTTATACGCCCTTCTTCTATATAAAATCAATAAAAATAATATCGCTTATAGCTAGCAATGTGTATTTAAACACATTTTTAATCATTATCTTTTAAAATTTTATTGCAAACTGACTTTAATAAGAGGGTGAAAAGTAGGTGATGAATATTATCAAATTGTCATATCGTACTCACTTAGCAACAGCGAAGAGAATAAGGGTCGGTAACGACATGGTGATCTGCAGGTTAACCCACGACCCACACGTATCGCTGATCCATCCTAGAGATATCACACCAATCGACCAGAAATGTTCGTAGTTGACACACAATAAAGTTTTCTTCCAACCTCCACAAATGTCAAAACCTGTCAAATATATCCCACGACGAAAAAATGTCATATCTTTTATTTCCTCTTGAACGTCTAAAATATAGACGTAGTATTACGTAATTCAAAATACATAATGCTAAAATTTATTTCTCATCAATATATAGCAAGATTGGAAAGAAAGGCATTTTATTGCAAATGAATTATTTTCCTTTCTTCGATCATTTATTTACTTTAAAATAAAAGCAAACGACTTAAAGCATACTTCACAATGAAATTAAAAAAATATGCTTTCCAAGATATATGAAACTTGTAATAAAAATAAAAGCTCAGACATATAAGGATCAGTTTAGCTTAAGGTTAAAGGTAATATGACATTGTGTTGATAAATATAATATATATACTCACAAATTTGAAATCCCATGGTAAACATACAACACAAACTTAGTGCGACAAGCATTTTGAGGGCACAATGAAGCTCAAACCACGGGGCGAATGCTGTCCCCGTGCCAATAATCACCTGCACTGCAGCGGCTCCCAGTAACACCGTCCGTGGCGATAATCTACCACACGATAAACAAAATTATATATGAGACAATTAACGATACACTACTTGTCTATAAAGGGCTTTAGTTGAAACAGGTGTTTCTTCCAAACATTAATTACTTAAAAAGTAAATCTTTAATTGGACTGGAGGTCCAATGCTTGTTAACTGTGGGGATCACAGAATGCTAACAAGTTTGAGAGCAGTATTCATATTTGTCTTTCCCTTTTCTTTTAAAAAAGAATAAAATAAAGAAAGGAGGAGGGAATTGAATGGAACGTCGGGTTTTAAAATAAAATATTTCATGCCAATTATTTTCCTTTTTCCTTTTTTTTTTTTTTTTTTTTTTTTTTGCACATTATATTTATGAATAAAATGCAAACAATTTGAATTTTTATGAGCTGATCTTTCCTATCTCATCAATTAAATAAACATTTTTAGTAAAGGTAAGCAAATAATACACTCATTTTCCTTGTAAAATAATTTTATATATATATATATATATATATATATATATATATAATATATATATATATATATATATATATATATATATATATATATATATATATATATATTATATTTATATATATAATATACATAATATATTATACAATAATATACCTAAAATCATAAAGAGTAATATACATAGCGTTAATTAATATTTTGTATTTGTGCATGAAATTGAAATTAAATACTTTCAATAGCTCGAGGTATTGTAATCTCTTATTATTTTTTCCCTGTAGAGGTGAAATCGGTGAATAAAACAATTCTGTTTTCATGCACTTACTTTTTGCCCAGAAGGAAGGAGACAGGACCGCCTGACATGATTCCAAAGAGGTAAAAGAATTGAGCGACGCTTGGTAGAATATTACGATCGCATACCAGCTCCCACTGTCACATACAAACATTCTTTGTCATTTTTTTTTTAATAAGAATTTTAGCATTTATATATTATACAAAATTACGTCTCTTGTAGAAAAATAAAATATACGGGAAAAATTGTTGTTTTGGTTTGTTATTTAGGTTTATCTTTAAAAATAACTATGTATAATACGGTATTGCATATGAATGAATGAATAATAATAATAATAAAATGCAATCGATGAAAATAAAAGTTCTGTGTTTATAAATTAAATTAAATTATAAGATATCCTAGATATAGACATCCTTACAAAATGCATTAAATATTTAGTAAACAAAAATAAAATACTATACTAAAAATATACGGAAAAGCAATACTGAGTTGTCGGCATGGTGACATGATATTTCCATTTAAGTTTCAAACTTTTGTGTGCTATGATTACCTTATACTTTTCTTATAAAAGATACATACATACATGAACTAAATTTCTTAAGTGTTGTATTGTTCTTCAAAGTTTACTTTCATCTTTCACTGCTCTCCCACTAATAATAATTTATTCATTTTAGGTATATACAGATTTAGATATATAAAACAAACAAGAGCACATTTTATTTATACAATTATTTTGAAAATAATAATAATAATAATAAAAGCTTTTATTAGCAGCACTATAATCAATTACAAAATAAAACACTATAAGCATAAAAATAATAAAATGCATTTTATTTTTTGTTCACTTATGGATCACATCGTATTCTGATTTTGTCATATTAAAGTTATATATATTATGGAATTTTATTTTAAAAATGACAAAATGATATTGCAATACTATACTTTAGGGTGTATGCATTCATGCTTAAGTTGACGCCATGTTGGATCACTCAATAACAAAAAGGGTCGCTTCGGAAAATGACTCATTTTGCCTATTTAAAAGTACTATAAGCAATATTTTTGAGAGCATATAAAGGTTGAATTTAGTATCTCAAGTATGAGAGATAAATAATAATAATAACCAAAAAAGTAACCTATTTCCCAAAGAAAATAGCCAAAAACGACGTTTGTCCTATGCTGAGCTATTTTATTCATTGATTCAGTATGGTGTCGAAGCTCATTCAACATGACGTTATACGGATACACCCTATATAATATAGGAGTTCTAAAGACACATAAAATGAGAATTAATATAATACAATTTCCTCATCGTAGCACCCTTCTTATTGACATGAAGTATATATAACATTTAATTAAATATATAGCTCGCATAAATACTCTTCATAGTCCAAATATGAGGAAGTTCAGAATGCTCTCTATTTAATTATCAAATATTACGACTCAAAAGATAAATAATTATAATATAATTATATACTGTATATAATATATATATATATATATATATATATATATATATATATATGTATATATATATAAAATATATATATATATATATATATATATATATATATATATATATATATATATATAGATCGTAGAATTTTTTTTTTTATCATTTGCAGAAGTTTATGCTGAATTAAAATTAGATCGCTATATACAGCATTATGTATATTATTTCCCTTTAAAATATTGTCTATTATATAAAATTTAATTTTACTGTGGTGTTACGTATATTTAAACAGTAAAATAAAACTTAAATTACCTTGGTCACAATGCTGGGGTAGGGTTGATGAAACTCAAAATGTTCGCAAGAACGAGTCTCGCGTGGGTGTTGCAGCATCTTGAACCATAAGCTGGAGTTTTCCAGCGGCGGAGAGACTGGATATTCCACGTCGTATATTTGACACGCATCGTGCAGTCCTTTACCATCGTACTGGAAATAATTAAAGGCATATAGAACACTTTAAACAAAAAACAGGTCTAGTATATCCTAACATACCTAAATATCAACGTTGATTTGGCCGGAGTCATTGATTTCTAATTTATTTTAGATTAAAAAAATGTCAGCTGCATGTTTATGACGTCACAGCTTGCCTGTTTCCACGCGCGTGGACTAGTAAGCTGTGACGTCATAAACATGCATCTGACATTTTGTAAATGGAAAATAAATTAGAAATCAATGACTCCGGTCAAATTAACGTTGATATTTAGGTATGTTAGGATATTAGATATGTTTTTTGTTGAATGTGTTTTATTCCTTTAAGTATGCAGAGATTTTTAATTCATTATGTTCATATACTAATTTTAATTCTTAAACTTTGTTGTTGTATGTTGTTGTTTTATTCTTTTTTTTCTTCCAACACAATATACTATTACATAAATCCAACTAAGGCAAAGCGCCTTATCGGTCGGTTAAATTTTTTTTATAAATATAACAAAAATTATGTCTATTATACATATCTTTAAAAGACAAGAAAAACACAAAATGAAAAACAATTATAATCTCCATATTCATAAAAATTGCTGATGATATTATTTTTATTGGTTAAATTCTTTAAATTAGATGGGATTTGATTCCATACAGTTTAAGTGACAAGTTTTTTTTTTTTTTTTTTTTTTTTTTTTTTTTTTTTGTTTATGGCCTTTCAAATCTATTCACAATTTTAGGAACAAACAAAATAGGATTGGTTTCTGTGATTCGTGTATTATAAAATATTACTTCGCTCGGTATGCATGAACTGTTTCAAAATAATTGGCACGTATGAAATACGCATTTAAAACTCATCATTTTATAATAACATAATATAGTATTTCAAAATTTATATCATTATATAAATCTCTTTGGAATTTTTAAAAAAAAATTAATGTTTCAAAAATGGTCAGGGTATTTATAAATTTTTTGTTCCCTCACAAAGTTTTTAAAAGCAAAAATACAAAGTATTTAAATTAAAATAACACTCTGGTTTCATGAAAATAAAAAATACATTACGATTCGATTCTTTATATACGTTAGGGATCGAGGCAAAATACGCACTATAGTGCGTATTGTTGTTGTTGCTGTACAGCAATAGTTGCTGCTATAATAGCAATAACAACAACAAGAGAGAGAGAGGAGAGAGAGAGAGAGAGAAATGCAATCAAAAAACGTTTATTACATATGCCTGCTACTTTGTACTCTTTATCCCGGATTCACTAAATTATTATGTAAAATCAAAATTTGCATATTTTGAAATTCAACGAAAAAGTTTCTCATGAAATAAATATGTATTTTAATTAAAATACGCACAGTACAAAATTGTACGACCTTGTGCTATATTAATTACTTTTAAAAATATCGTGATTTTTGCTGAAAACAAAACAAAACTTTCAGTTTTTTTTCTTTTACGTCATTAAAAAAAAAAAAAAAAAAGATAAATGCGTGCGTGTAAAAAATTGTTTACTAAAAGTCATAATGTAGCAAGATTTCTTCATTACTACCATATTATGAGATAAATTTACACAAACAATAAATGTCACAAAGACCAAATGACGCAATATTTAAGGTATGCCGAGGTACTTTTTTTTTAATGCATGCAACTCACAATGCATGCAATTCAAATAATCAAAATTCTTGCTATAATCTACAATAATACTTTGAATCGACACCCCCGGGATACCCCGGTATCCCGGGGGCCACGTTTGAATCTATACTTGCAAAATAATAATAAAAAATAATGACAAAAGAAGGTCTGAAAGAAGGTCCGCGGAAAAAAAGGTCCTCGGATAAAACGACCTGCCTTATTTGCGCACAGGCATAGCGTGTCGTCGGCGAGCTGCGCACAGGTAGGACCTATTATCCGAGGTCCTTTTTCCCCCGGGTCTTCCTTCTGTATACCATAACAAAATGCTATTATTTAACAAAGGGTTTTGAAATATAGTATAAAAAATTACCTAGCTGCTTATTTTGAAAGTAATTTTTATGATTTGGTTTACCGTACCGTGGCTAGTCTTGGATGACTAAATTGAATCCACTTTGCAACATTCCATGCCGGGTCAGGTCTCGCACACCAGAAAATTCCATTTACAGTTTCGGGTGGAGGGGCAGTGAAGACGATGCTCAGCATGTGCCATGCTGCAGGGATTTTCACGAGAGCCAACAACAAAATCCCTCGAGCTTGCCACGTGCCAAACTCTCCTAGAGCACGCAAAACCACGTCTTCCTCAACCATGGGCTCGCCAGTATATAAGTGAGCTTAACACGTTGAAAGCTAACTGTAGATACGATATAGGTGCGAGATTATATTATGTTTGATAATATACACACGCAAAAAGGAAAAAAAGTGTAAACATGACGTGTAATCTCAATACTTTTTAAAGTACTGCACTTGACGCAACCTTTATTATTGACGAGGAACAAAATTATCATAATGCGATGGTTGTAATATGGAATTATTTTTTATTGCTTTATTACGATCAAATTTCTAATAACAAAATTATACATATATATATATATATATATATATATATATATATATATATATATATATATATATATATATATATATATATATATATATATGTATATAATATATAACTATTAAATGGTTGGTTAGTCTAAATCAATTTACTGCACACAAAGTTAAGAAAAGCTTCTACTCTTAAGCCTCACCTGCATATATGCAGCAGTTTGTACTATAATTAAGTGTAAAAACAATTTTTAACTTCATAGAGGCTGCATTTAATGTGTTCAACATTTTTTTCCTATCATAGGTCACATTTAATAGAAGTCGAATAATTAATTTAATTATTTACTTAATTTTAAGTCGTTTAAGACCAAATTATTTTCAGTATTCACCAACTTTTTTTTTTCAACCTTTTTAATGTTTTTTCACATTTTGCACAACATTTTTGCATGATTAATGATTTATGCATAAAAAAAACGTATGAACGAACGAAACACTCTAAAATTTTAGAGTAAAAATTTAAATTACTACTGAGTCAAGCGTAACATTGAAACAAGTTAGTGTCATTAAATTTTTGTATTTTTTATTTCTTTTATTATTATTATTTTTTCTATTCATTGAAAAAAAAAAAAAAAAAAAAAGAAGTAAAATTATAGTTTATGTTATTGTACTTATTTTGTGTCTTGTTTACCATAATCTTATAGGACAACGCATGACAAAAGCTAAGAAAAGAGAAAAGGCAATTTTAATTCTGTTTTATTGATGATTCGACATCGTAGAATAATATTAATACAAAACATGTAAAGAGGGGGGGGGGGGGGAGGGGGAGACCATTCAATGTTTTGAATTACAAAATTTTGATATTTTAAGCCTATTATTTATTTTATTCTTTCTTTTTTTTATGACGACGTCGTTGCATGTAACTCTAAATTAAAAAAAAAAATTAAATTTATAAAAAATATTTAATTTTAGGCCCAAAATGCCCTATTTTGAATTTGAGAGATTATGTACTTTATAATGTATAATATGTGTATACACATAATACACATGTATACACAATAATTGAATTGTAGAATTTCAGGTTTAAGATATTTTTCTATTTTTACAAATACTGTTAGCTGAAAATATTAGTAAAAATAGAAAAATATCTTAAACCTGAAATTCCACAATTCAATTATTATTATTTAGTGTATTTTTAATGATTTTGTTATAAAGTTTTACCACATATAAAAAAAAAAAATATGTAAAAGCTTGGGTAATCATTGCGGAAGAATAATAAATAAACAATTTTCCACATTAAGATATAACCAGGTATGCGACTTTGTTGTGTTCAGACACAAGAGCTTTAATTTTCGGGGTAAAAACTACCCTTAAATTCGATAAAGGTTAAAGTTACAAAATTATAAAAATGAAAATTTTAAACTTTTATTCACGGATATTTATGCAATTTGCCAAGTTTGAGTGGAAATTAAGCTCCAAAACAAAAATATATTCCAAAAATTATAAAAGTTCTAAAATAGTAATAAATAATAAGAAAAATAAAATTAATATTTTTAATAAAATTATTAAAGGCGTAGAACACCTTGAACAAAAAAGTTGCATAATATCCTAACAAACCTGAAAATCAACGTTGATTTGTCCGGAGTCATTGATTTCTAATTTATTTTCCATTCACAAAATGACGCTGCCGGTCACTGACGTCACAGCTCGCCCGGTTTATTTGCGCGGTATTAAAAAACCTCAGTCGATTTATTATTCAGTATTGGGAGAAGTGTATATATATAAATAATATAATGAATATACAGTATATTCACATTTATTTATATATAACAAACGACCGGGATGGTTTTCCATAAAGCCATAGACCACATAAACCAACATCTACTTTTTAATGAATAAACTCGAAATGGAATTTTCAAAACTGATAACAATTTTTTACCTAAATGTTAATGTAGCCCCACGAGAGAACGTGAAAATACTGTAAAATATGCAATTTGCGTGAAAATTTGTGTTTATGACGTCAGAAACATGCATGAAAATGAAAATGTTGTGCGGGTTGCATAAATCGAAATGTCTTATCACTGCTACAGGGCTATTGTTGGTTTTTGAGACAAACAAGTTTTTTATGTAAATCCCATCAAGTGTTTTGTGATATAAATGCTTATGTTTTTCTCTTGTCTATTTCTTTAAGTATATTATTATACTATAATCCCCCCCCCCCCCCCCCCAAGGGAAAGGTTGATTGAAATAAAATAACACAGTTTTAAGTAATTGATTTATTTTCACCATAAAATTTAGGTATAATTGTGCCACATCAGTGATTTATTTTATTTTTTTATTATAATAGAAAAACTTTGTCCAAAATGTTCCATATTTTTTTTATGCATTTTCGTACTTTTTTTTTTTTTTTTTTTTCATTCTTATTATTTTTACTTGTACAACTACTTCGGTTTACCTAATACAGAGCATAGAATGTTAAAAACTGTGCTTCTCATTTATTATTTTTTATTTAATTATTATACTTATTTAGGATAATTTTATTATTATTATTAATATTACTGTCTACTTCATCACACAATCACAATACAGGACAAAGAATAAAATGTGACACTACACTCGTCAAAAATTTGCAGAAATAAAATAAAAAAAAGAAATTGAACATTTTTAAAACTATAACAAAATCTTATTTTTGTGTTTGTGAGGAATGTCTCACTTTAAGAATCTCTTTCAATTAAAAACGTGTGTGATATAATATATATTTATAAAAAAAAAAGTTTTATGTATACTTGTTATGAGGTTTTGAAAAAGATGACCAGTCACCAGAGAAGAGTGAAGGAGGTGACAAAACATAAAAGATCTTACATCATTTTTTTTTTTAAATTTCCCTGGCTTGCAGGTAAATAATAATAAAAACTAATACAGCAAAAATAAAGCTAAGTATTATTTTCTTATCAATTTTTCTTTTCTACACAGAAACAAAAGAAACACCACCACAACTATATAAACAAAAATCTATGTTGTTGTGGATACATATAATAAATTATATAATTTTTTTTTATATTTCTCTACTAATATATGGAAATAATATAAAAAAGGGGGAAAAATATCTTTTTTATCATTATGTGAGAAGAAGTATTGAGCTAGATGCTCAGTCATCGATGAGAATCAGGTTCTGTGCTTTGTCCGAGGAGCGTCCCCGACTTTCATCAGAGCGGCCAGATGACGTTCCTGTAAACATCAATCCATCAACCACATTGTCATATACCTATCAAAGAATCAATAATAAAAAATCATCCAGATGCTACAAAAGAGCAAAGAGCACAGAGGACTAATTTTACTTGAATTATTAATGATTTACTGATCTTGCTTAAATAAAAGCCAGGAATTATTTTTATCATTACTGTAAGATACTGTAATCTGAAAGGCGCATAACCATTGATAAAGGAACAACTATTTTGAGGTCAACTTCAAGCAAATTCAATCACACCCGTTTCTGTTTCGACATACTGCACATGTGTAGTAAGTAGAAACGGAAGCGGATGTGACCAAAATCGCTTAAATTCAGCCTCAAAACAGTTGTTACTTTTTTAGTCAATATTGAATAGCTTTAATACTGTTCGTAAACCCCTTTCTCTGCTCCTAAAATGACGATCAACTAGTTATTCAAATGTAATGTGCATTTTTTGGTGCAAGAAAACAGGGTTTACGAACATTACTTATGTGTATTGTTATCATAAAAATACTCCAAAGTTTATATTGAAGAATACCATTGGAAAATTGGCGCCAATATTTGAATGATAAAAAATTCAACTGTAGTCAAGGGTACTTCACAATAACAAAAAAGAGCAGCCTTATTGGCAACAAAGATCATAATACCTAAACCACTTTATGACATTAGGAATTAAATAAACACAAAGAAAGTACAATTATGAATACCAGTATGATAGAAATAGTAAATTATTGAAAAACATTTCAAGCGCAAAGAAGATTATATTAATGTCTGCTGCTTTTTATTTATATATATTTATTATGGATAATTCTGATAAACCCCTGAAAGAAAATGAAATGTGCTTGTAAATATCAACATGCAAATGTTCATGCCAACGAAGACATGCAGAAGCAGGGATGACAAGAGGATTGAGTGTTGCAGAACACAACTTTGGCAGCCCACATTGAGAGAGACAACAGTTGAAGAGGAAAGATTAGCAAGCAAACTTAACATGTAATAATTCTGAAATAAAACATGAAATTGCTTGTCATTATAAATCAATATTTACATGAAAAAAAAAAAAAAAAAAAAAAAAAAAAAAAAAAAAAAAAGTGGAGCAAACATTTAGCCAACATTCAGTCCATGCAACAGTCGATAATAAACATTTATTCTGCAACTTGCTTCATAGCTGGCCAAATATTTTGTTTAGAGAAAGGAAACAAGTTAGAAAAGCTATTTTTGAGTTTTGTTATTTCTCAAAATTATTACCATTATTTAACAATTTGTTAAAAAAAAAACATTTAAAAAGTTTTGGTCGGAAAATTTAATATGTACATTGAAAATATAATAAAGAACAGGGAGAGTTTTGAACTAAATTAATATCTAATTTTTGAGAGAGCTGCCAAACCTGGTGATAAAATTGGGGTAATATTCTCTCTCTTTTCTCTCTCCAGGTGTATTTCTAAATCTACCAGGATTCCCTCCAGTTTCCGTCATGATATAACGGCACTCGGGAAACGTCAATATCTGAAGCAGTCTCTGCAACACACAGCCCTCCATCGTCACTCACTGCCTCATAGTATGAGTCAGCAGGGTTAGTGAGAGGAGACAAGGGGCTCACCTGGGTAATTTCCCTGCTGAGCCTGGGCTTGTCCAGGGACAGAGTACTGAGGCCTGAAGTTTGCAAAGTTGGCAGCGCCAAATGATCCAGGTAATGTACCACTAGGGAAGCCAGCAGGGAACTGGCTGCTCAGGAGACCTGAACAACATATAAATTGCACACACGTTAGCACTTTTATTATACTCTATAGGTATCCAATACAATTATGATAATTATACAATAAAAGTTTATCAACAAAAAATGCAAAATTTAGGTATTAAATGATGATTATTTTAATATTACAAAGCCATATTAGATGAAAATGCGCACAAACTTTTGATGTTGTTCTTGTTTTTGTTTGTGTGGTACTTAATACACAATGAAAATGTTTTACATTGGTTAAACTTAAGATAGCTAGTTAAGTTAGCTTTATGAACTAACCTGCTTGAGCAGCTACGGCTGCTGCGGCCGCCGCTGCAGCTGATCCACTTGCAGAGCTACTGCCACCACCACCACTGCTGCCAGGTGTGGCAAGGCGAGACAAGATAGAGCGTTCAGACATCTGCAGACGCTGAGCCACAGGAGGAATGCGAGCCAGAGTGGCAGGCAGACGACTTACATCAGACTTCATGTCGGACAACAGCTCCTCCAGCTGGTTCAATACCTGAGTAACCCCAAAATAAATATCAGTAACATGTTGCTATTGGTATTCTAATCTTTGCCCTTTCATTTCATATTTACTTTTTATTAATTACATTTTTTTACAACATATAAGTGAAAATTACCTTGTGCAGCACAGCATTAGCTGGTTTGTTTCCAGCAAGACTCTCCTTGGAGAGATGTTGGTGGGACTCGGCAAGACACTCGACCTCAGCAAAGCGAGCATTAAGAGACATCGCTGGGTGGTTAGGGTCTTGAGTGAGGTTGAGGTAAGCAGCTCTGCGGAGCTGCTCTTCAATCACCAGGGCTTGCTCCAGCAGCTGTAAACATGACAATATTATTGTTACTACAAAGAACATCTACTGGTACTACTTATATTTGCACAATCATCTCAGATAATCTACAGGGGATTATAAATAAATAAATAAATTCTTGTTTGTTTATACAAAGGATCTACAGGGGGGGGGGGGGGGGGGGGAGGGGGCAGGATCATCTCATCCCCATCACTAAATAACGTTATTAAATTAAATATAGGGTATATAAAAAAAGAAGTATAATTAATCCATGATGGCATTTTTATTTCCATAGGAGAATTAAGCTTTTAAGCGTCACTGATTTGTTGAGTTCTAATAATATTATTTCTTTGTCTATGATCATAATAATCAATCATTACTAATGCATTAATTACATTATTATTAAAAGTATTGAATTCTCAATGTTATTAAGTGCATACCCCATTAGTATTGATATATTTGATTACAAATCACAACATAAGTAAAAATTAACTTCAGATTTTGCTTAATGTAAAACGTACCTTGAATCTGCGTGCCAGGAATTTATTCTTAATCTCAAGGAAATTTCCTTTGCCGACATCCATCTTGAATGGTTCATTGATAATGGCAAAGCGAATGTCGTTTTGAATATCTTGCCACCTGCCGTAGCCATGTGTAACAATACCAGCAAGCAACCAGTAGTCATGTCTGAAATAAACAAATAATTTAATTAATGAAATATTGATGCAGTAAATCAAGCAATTTTGGTGCAATTTTATAAACTTATCTTCAGAAGAAAAAATATATATACACAAAAAATATTTACTGGTACGTAAAACTGAACTAGAGTGAAATATGTTACCTGCGATGCCAGATCTCATACTCTCGGCCAGGCACAGCTGCTTTCTCTTCGTTCTGCCAGAGTGTGTGCAACTCAGTGAAGCCGCCATCAGCAATGTTGAACATGAACTTGCGCTTGCTTTTCTCTTCCTCCAGCTTGGCAGCTTCATCAGTCTCAGCCTTATCTTCCTTCTTCTCCTCAGAGCCATCCTCCTTCTTTTCCTGCAATATCATAAATTAAATCACTTTTAAAAACTAAGAAAAATATCAGCTGTAATTACAATAGGGATATTATCTTTACTATTGACTGATAAAGGAACAACTGTTTTGAGGCCGACTATACGCGATTTCGCTTACATCTGCTTCTGTTTCAACTTACTAGTGCGTCGAAACGGAAGCGGAAACGAAATCGCTAATAATCGGCCTCAAAACAGTTGTTCCTTTATTAGTCAATCTTAAAATTATAAAATTAAGAATATTTTCTAAGAGCTACTAGCCTCTTTTTTCTCTGCAGATTCTTCTTTATTTTCAGCCTTTGTTTCTTCTTTGCCTTCTTCCTTAGGCTTTTCCTCTGTCACTTCTGATTTCTCTGCCTCCTTCTCCTTCTCTTTTTCCTTTTCCTTCTCCTTTTCTTCTTTCTCTCCTTCTGTACGCTCTTCTTTCTTTTCTTCCTCTTTTTTCTCATCCTTTACTTCCTCCATGCTGACATCAGCTACTTCTTCTTTCACCTTCTCAGCCTTGTCCTTGTCTTTCTCCTTCTCTTTCTCTGCCTTAGCTGGGGTTTCCTCAGCAGGTTTCTCTTCCGATTTCTCCTCCTTTACCTCTGCTGGTTCAGGTTTCTTTTCTTCTGCCTCTTTCTCTTTTTCTGGTTCTGGTTCCCCTTCTTTCTTTTCAGTTTCTTCTTCCTTGCTGGTTTCCTTGTCTTTTTCAGGCTCATCTTTCTTTTCTTCTGTGGGAGCAGTTTCACCCTCTTTGCCAGCTTCCTCATCTTTTGTAGCAGCTTCTGCACCCTCCTCTTTGCTGCTTTCCTTAGCCTGTTGTAACAAAAAGTAAATATTATTATCAAGCCCAATCTTATACACAAATATGAAAGTCTGAGAGTGATACTTACAGGTTCTTTTTCTTTTTCCTTTTCTTTGTCTTTGGCCTCCTCTCCCTCTTTGGGTGGGGCTGGGCTTGCAGCTGCACTTGTGGCAGGAGTTGCACTTGTACTTGTGGCTGTACTTGCAGCTTCCCCAGTTGCACCTGCCTTCTCATCATTCTTAACAGGATCTACAGGTCGCTTAACTAACTCTGGCATACTGTAGTAGCCATTGATGTGTTCAAACTCTTGCACCTACAAGTAAAAAAAAACAAAAAAAAAAAACAGGTGTTGAGTCAAAAACATTCAAAATTAACAAAAACATTTCAATTTTAATGCTAACCTTCTTGCGAATCAGAGACATGACTCCAATCCTGGTGAGAACATGCTGCCTGCTAAGACCTTCACGAGGCACACCATCAGCAAAGGTCTCGGCATTGTCTGCACCAGGTTCACACAAGTGACGCATGAAGAGAGACACGTAGGACTTGAAGTTCTTCTCCGACTTGCCTCGGAGGTCACGAACCAGCCTGAAAGACACAGACATGCGCAAACACCACTTATTAATTCAAGGGCTCGACTTAGGCATGAATCGTGGGAAAAGTTGTGCATGAGACCATGGCTGACAACAAAGAGATTTCTTACCATTGAGAATTGAAAGCATCTTGTGGGGGCATACCATAGCGCATGATGGCATTGAGAAAAGCTTTTCTTTGACGAGCATTGAAGCCCAGGACCTGAACAAAAAAACAGAAATCACAAATATTAGTTCACAGCTTACGCAAATGGGGTATAATTTTTAGTTTATTTAAGAGTCATCAGCTTATTTCTGTCAATCAAAAATGGAGTTTAATTAACCAGAGCAGTAATGCATCTATTAATTAAATACAATGATTTTTTTTATTTTTTTTTTAAAGTTTGTATGTGGAGGCCTTTAATGACAAAAAACTACTCATACTTGTCATTCTAAATACTCCTCATAGAAATTCAATAGCTGCTGAAGATGATTTCTATTTCAATGCAGTAATATCCATTGTAATAGAAAACTCAATTGAATCAACAGCTAATAAATATTCTTTATTTTTCCGAGTCAATTGCAAGTCAGTTTCAATAGAGAGAAATAGACAGTGCAAATTTATCTCGGTAATATTCAGATGAGTAAGGAAGGTCATCATATGACAATATGATGTACACTTTCAATAAAAGTTTTAGTCTTACCTCAATGTTTCCTCCAACACGCGCCAACAAAGGTGGTAGTGGTCTATCCTTTTCATCCCTACGTTCCATGCCTCTTCTCCTGCTACGTCTGTTGCCTTCTGCACCATCAGCCTTTTCGTCAAAATCGTCATCCTCTTTATCATCATCTGGAAAACATGCAATACTAATTACTTTTTAAACACAGAAGAAGCGTGCAAACTTCTTGTTCCTAACTATAATGTATTTACTATGACATGCTTATCTAGTTATATAAAGGAATGTATATCAATTACCCGATGGTGCTGAGAATTCAGAGTTGTAGTCTGAGAGATTGTCTTGCCATGTTGAATCGTCACGACCATCCACAGCATCATTGTAGTTCACCTAGGCAACAGAGTACACTCATGTCAGTATACACAGCTCTACTAATAGACCCAAAACTACTCAATTTCTTTATTACAAAATATTTCACCTGCTTGCGGACACGCTTTCCCTTGCCCAGAGTACGTGCTAAATCCTCCTGTTGCTGCTCATAATGGTGTCGCAAAAGTTTCACCCAGTATGCTGGATCAGTGTTTTCAGCTTCTTGTTTGATGATTTCAGTGTCACGATCATCTTCTTCTTCATCACCTTCTTTAGTGACGTAGCTAGCCACTTTGAACGATGACAGGTACTCATTTGCCCAGTTTTCTTTTTGTTCTATACCTTCTTTTGTACGATCTAGCAGGTCAGCAATAGCTTTATCATCGTAGTGGATTGCTTCGTCTTCCTTGCCCTGAAGCATGAGCTGTGACATATTAGATCCTGTGCTTTTGCATAATATTTGTTATTAATGCTGTTAAACAAATTGCCACAGATTTTACATTAATCCCATAATGACATTATGCCATAATGTAAGCTTGATCTCAATAATTGCAAAGACCCCCTTAGCAATTTTCTTCCTTTTTTACTTCATAAAAGGTAAAATGTGGCTTTCAAACTGAACTCAATAAAAATACACACATAAAAATGACAATTTACAATGACATTTTCTTACAATTTAAATAAAAATCAAGATAGTTAAAAATATATCAAATATCGAGGGAAGTTTTACACAAATGTTTACCTCTTCCTCCTTGAAGAGCTCCTCTGTACCAAATCTGAGAATATCATCTAGCTCCTGCTTGGTAAAGTTGGTTCCTCTACCTCCCAAACCAGGCCGCACAACCAAGTGAGTCAACATCATCTTACGTTTAGCCACTTGCGTAACTCTCTCCTCTACTGAGTTACGTGTCACAAATCTGTAGATCATCACCTGTAAGCATTGGCATGTTAGTAGTGCTGCCACAAAGTTAATCTTAGAAAATTTTGCATACCTTGTTTGCCTGGCCAATACGATGAGCACGAGAGAATGCCTGAATATCATTGTGAGGGTTCCAATCAGAGTCATAAATGATGACAGTATCAGCAGTTGCCAAGTTGATACCTAAGCCACCAGATCTTGTGGAGAGTAAAAAGACAAACTGCTGAGCACCAGGGGCATTGAAACGATCAATAGCCTCTTGACGTTGAGTGCCTGTAATACTGCCATCAATTCTCTCATATTTGTACTGCTCTCCTTCGAGGTAGTCTTCCAGAATATCCAACATCTTGGTCATCTGAGAGAAGATCAACACTCTGTGTCCCTGCTCCTTCAGCATGTGCATCATCTTGGAGAGTAGCACCAGTTTGCCAGATGCCTTCACCAGGGCAGAGTTTTCATATGATCCAGTAATTGTAGTAGGTGCTTCTTGAGAAGCTGCAGGGAACAGGTACGGGTGGTTGCAGCACTTTTTCAAGTCCATCATGATGTTTAGCAAGGACACTTGTTGTCCACCTCCCTTGGCATTTAGAGCCTCAAAGTTCCTTGTCAAGATGTATTTGTAATATTTCTTCTGCATGGGGGACAACTCCACTCTCACAATGAACTCAGACTTGGTTGGCATATTCTGTAACAACAAATGTAAACCATTAGGAAAAGTTACTTGAAATCTAATAAACAATTTGCGTTACACACAACATTTTTTTTTCCAGCGATTACAGGAAAATTGTAACTATTAAATAGAAGACAATATTGTTAATACTGAACTAAAAGCACCTTTGATCATTCTATTTAGAAACAAAGCATACTTAATTCTGTACTTTCTTTGAACTGTTAGGTGTTACAAGTTTTAGTTTGCATGAGCTTACCTTGAGTACATCAGCCTTGAGACGACGCAACATGTGAGGTCCCAACATGTCATGCAACTTCTGCACCTGCTCTTCCTTAGAGATATCTGCAAATTCATTCTGGAAGATGGTGAGATCATTGAACTTATCACTGCACAAGAAGTTGAGCAGATGGAACAATTCCTCCAGGTTGTTCTGCAGGGGAGTACCAGTCAGCAGTAACTTATAGGATATGCGATATCCATTCAACAGTCGGAAGAACTGCAAGAACCAAAAAATGCATTAGTCATGTCATGTCATTTTTTTTTTTTTTTTTTTTTTTTTTTTTTTTTTTTTTTTTTTTTTTTTTTTTGCAACAGGTATTTATTACAACGTACCTTGGATTGATTGTTCTTCAGTCTGTGAGCCTCGTCCACTACTAGGCAAGCCCAGTCAATAGATCCAAGGCAAGCGGCATCAATGCATACCAATTCATAGCTGGTAAGTAAGACATGGAACTTGATGTTGGTACTTCTCATCTTTGATACTCTAGGTCCTCCACGTACAGCACCCTCTTCAAATGAGAGTTCATGTTCTCGGATCACCATTCTTGAGTCTTTGTCTCCCACATATGTTACTACATAGAAATCTGGGGCCCATGTTTCAAACTCACGTTCCCAGTTAATAATAGTTGACAGAGGGGCACTCACCTAAAAAATAATATAACAATTGAAATATTAAAAAATTATGAATGTTTAAGTGAATGAAATAAAAAATACAAACACAAGAAGGTAACAAGAGATAACATAGAATACTGACCAAGAAAGGACCTTTGCAGTGACCTTCTTTGAAGAGAGAGTACAAGAATGTAATGGTTTGAATAGTTTTACCCAGACCCATTTCATCTGAAATACACAAACACATTTCAATGTCAGTACCGTCTTACTTTCACATATCTGTGAGCTACAAATATAATAGACATTTAACATACCAGCAAGGATAGTGTTGATGCCTTGTCCCCAACTGTAACGCAACCAGTTGAGACCCTCCAGCTGATACTCATGCAATGCCATGTTAGTGATGTCAACAAATTCGGGTTGTCTCTCGTATTTCTTTTTTAAATCTGAGATAGGCTTATCTGGAGGAGGAGTGTAGCGACGTCTATAAAAACATAATCAATTGAAGCATTTCCAAGTTGAAAATTATATTATATAACTTACGGAACTTTGTCTTCATCATCAATAATCTCCCTTGTCTTTGTTTTCTTGCCCTTGCCCTTCTTGCCTCTCTTAGATGATACTCCATCAGCATTTAGGGCTGCTCTTAGATCCTAATATAATAAATTAAACATTGTAATTGCTGCTGGTAGTAAAATTGTGGATTGATATTTACATACCTGATAATATTCAATGGCTTTCTTTAAGCCATGGACATCTTCATCGTCATATTCCCATGTGGTCTGATCATACCCCAAGTCCCTCCACTTCACCAGATACAAGTTACTGCCATCACGAAGTGAACGATGATTGATCACACGATGGACAATCAACCACTCGGGCTTTACGCCATACTTGTAATATTTCTCCTCAAATGAAGGATGATCAGTGTGAGCTTCTTTGATTCTCTTCCATCTCTGGTCCATTTCATCAACAGACTCGTCTAACTTTGGAGGCTCATCCATGTCATATTTACGACAATAGCAGCGGTACATAGCAGGGTGGAATACATCCATCTAGAAATATTAATGTTCCAGTTACAACGCACCATTCGCATAGCAAATAATATTGAGCAATGACCAAGAAACAAACATAGTGTTACACATTTATAACAAAAAAACAAACATACAAATTAATACTAATAATAAAAAAATAAAAACTCGATACTTCCTAGGTGCTATAAAATTATTATTGGTTATGTGCCTCTTTAATCAAATAATTGTTATTTTAAGTTTAAAAATTAATTAACATCAACTTTAAATGTCACTTTTCTATGTATCTAAGAACATTTTAAAATATTTATCATGACAGAACATAGATGTAGGTTAGAAATGTTACCTGAAGTTCTGAAACCCAAGAGCAGTGCCAGTACGACTTCTCGTGCCATTTGACAAAGAACTCTCGCAGTCTCTTGGGACCTCTCTTCTTGGGAGGAGCTGTACTTGTACTGGCTGAAGGTTCTTCCTCCACTTTGCTTTCTTTTTCCTCCTCTTTGGATTCTACCCACCTCCATGTTAAAATTTTGCCTACTTTGCCTAGCAAGGGCTCAGCCTACACAGAAATCAAAACATTATTATTTCCAGCCAAAACATACCAGTATAATAATAATAAAACATCTTGTTGGCACTTACCGAGCATCGGGGACACTTCCAGTCCCCATCAGGAATGTCATCCAAGGGAGGATTCAAGCAGAATGTGTGATACGCTGAGGGGCAAGAGTCGCAACATAGTAGTTCACCACCATCTTTACAGACTCTGTGGACAAAATATCATACAATTTTAAAACTACTTCATGTAAATGTATTTCAACGTTGTCAAACTGTATGCATCATTAGATATGAACGACTGACACTCTACTGATGTATGGAACAAGCCTTACCTGCAGAACTCCATGTGCTCATCTTCTTCTTGCTCCTGCACGCCCTCACCCTCACAATGAGGACATGACCACTTGCCCTCGGGTGCCTCCTCCAATTCTGGCTCCAAGCACACCAAGTGGTAGGCTCGAGGGCAAGTATCACACAAGATAATCTCTCCTCCTTGCTGGCACACCTCGCAGTAGTCTTGATGGTCCGTCTGCAAGCCCTAGGTCATCAGTTTGTGGAACTTATCATTCTCCCTCCTCCCTTATACTTACCTCATAGCCTTCTTCTCCTTCTCCAAGAGGAAATTTGTTGGTCATTTTTGTCTTCTTCTTTTTCTTAGACTTATTACCAATCTTAGTCTTAGCTTTACGACGAGGTACTGGTTCAACTGGGACTTCAGGTTCCTCTGGTTTGGAAGCTTCCTCAGCTTCTTGTAACATTTGCTCAAATTCTGCATCAGAGTCTCTGTCACTAGCACTACGTTCTTCCTCCTATAGAAAAGTAACAACACAAACTATTAGTTCTATTTATAACTTATTTAATTATGTTGAAAAAAAACTATTTCATTGGGCTCACTTATTTCCACATTTTAATACAATTTTTCATGTATTTATCTAAGGAAGTATAAGACACACAAATGATTATTAAATTATTACGATGTATTACATAACTTTGGACTCACCGAGCTGCCTCTCTTGCGCTTGCCAAGCTTGATTTTCAATGTTGGAACTTTACCACCACTCTTCTTGCCTGTAGCACCTGCCTTCTTACGACCTCTTTTCTTTTTGCCCTTGTCTTGATCATCATCATCATCCTGCTCTTCCTCTTCTTCCTGGGCAGCTGACGTACTTGCACCCTGTGAACTACGAGACCTGCTGGGCTTGGGTGTAGGGTTGTAGTCAGACTCTACAGAGGAGTCCTGTTGTAGGTGGGGATTGGTGGTGGAGAACTCACGCCATTTAGCTGCCACCAACATCATGAGCTTGGACATAGCCACCTGACAAACATAATAAGCATGTAAGCATTTCTCTTTTCAAAGTTTTAAAATAGCAACTATTATGTCATTTACAGATCACAAGCTACAATTTAAAGATATTTACATTTTGATGCACAATATCAAAATTAAAAGCTTTTTTATAATAAACCATTGTAACTAAAAGCTAAAAGTATTATTACCTTTGGATTTTCTTTGGCCAGCAGAGGTCGAATATGCTGTTGGAAGAGTTTGTATGTTGTCAAGTTCTGCAACTCTGAATCTGTATAATCAATCGTCACATCCTGCAGTCCAAAGGTTTTACACACCTCTTCGATGCTTGGCATGTTAGCTGTAGACACACAGACATGTTAGTACTGGCATAAGTTCAGATTTGCATTGAGTGTAACTCACCAAAACCAGGGTCTTGCTGTGAAGTCTGGGGTGGTGTGGAAGCAGCAGCAGGAGTATGTTTCTGTCCTCTAGAATCACGAGACTTGCGCCCTCTTTTGCTGCTACCAAAATCAGAGTCACCTCCTTGTTCTTCCTCCGCACTCTCCTAAACACAATTGATAAGTCAAATACAAAGCCAATTTTTTACATTCTAATAATGATATTTCTGTGGTTGATTTGGACAAGAAATATTATTTATCAAATCAATATATAAAAAAGTCCATAATGAATAGAACTTACTTCTCCACTCTCATTCTTCTTCTTCTTCTTTTTCTTTTTTCCTTTCTTCTCTTCTCCTTTGGCTTTTCTCTTCTTTCCTTTTTTACGTTTACGACCATCTTCAGGTTCATAGTCATCATCATCTTCTTGTAAGGCTGAGGCCTAGTAGCACAAAGCAACATAAAATTAGTGTTCAGCACGAGAAAAAAATTAATAAAAATAATAAGTTCTGGCAATTATTAAAAATTTTGTTTCGTTACCGTACAAAGAATTTACAGCAGCTAATTTCAACCAATGAACTAGTGTAATATTAATTATATTAATAAAAAACTACAAATTACATTAATTATAGTTGTGTTAATCAGACTTACAGGAGGGCCTTCTTCTGACTCCGGTGAATTTTCTTCCTCTTCACCTTGGCCAGCACCTCCTTGCTCCACTTCTTCATCACCTCCTTCACCTTCTTCCTCCTCACCTGTAAACATATAAAATCATTGTGACATTCTGCCATTTTACACAGTAAGGTATAAACAATTGCTTTTATGAAATTCGAGTTTATGAAGTTTCTTCTTTTAAGAAACCCTGCCTAGGGTCTCAGCCATTAAAATTAAGACTTGAATGTTAGCAAACTCGATTTTATGCCAAATTCAATACAGTACTGTAATTCAAAACAGTGACGTGATATTAGTCCCTAGCAACTAAAACCTCGATTTTATGAAATTTGCCCAAAATAAATACACATAATTACAACAGCTTGTACTAAAAAATGGGATAGGAGGTATAATAAAGTTTCAATCTGGGCCTAGGAAATTTTAAAAACAGGTATACCGTACTTTGCTAATATATTTCATATTTTTATGAAGCAAATATATATTGGTAAAAATAAATGCAAATCATCCAAGACACATTCATTATACATTATATTTGTTACGATTTATGAAATTTAAATTTATAAAGTTGTGATTTTTAATTCCCTAGTGAATTCACCAAACTGAGTTTTTACTGTATAACCTAATATTTGCATGAAACTTAGCTAATAAACTAAATAATTATACTGTATAAGTATATTCACTGAATCCATATATTCATTTAGAAATTACTGCGTCTGAAAAGGAAAATGAAATTTAATGATAAATCCATGTACAATCTTGTATTAGTACAGTAGTGGTAATGATGTTTGTAAATCCTGTTTTTCGTGCCCCAAACCACAAAAAAATGACGATCACCTAATGCTTCTTAAATGGCATTGCGCATTTTTTAGAGCAAGGGAACAGTGTTTACGAACATCATTAATACTGTTCGTAAACCCTGTTCTCTGCACCAAAAAAAAAATGATGATCGCCTATGGTTATTCAAATGGAATGCGCATTTTTTGGTGCAAGAGAACATGGTTTACGAACAGCACAAAGCATTATTATTAATGCTGTTCGTAAACCCTGTTCTCTGCTCCTAAAATGACGATCACCTTTGGTTATTCAAATGGAATACGCATTTTTTGGTGCAAGAAAACAGGGTTTACGAACAACACTATTGTTTGTAAACCCTATTTTCTTGCACCAAAAAATGCGCCACAAATTTTAATAACCATAGTTTATCATCATTTTAGTAGCAGAAAACAGAATTTACAAACAGTATTAGTATATTATCAATACTGTATCAGTTTTATATGTTGCTAAAGTTTGAAATAAAAATGTTGTTGTAAATATAAACTGTGTGCCAATTCATTTTTGTAGTATTGGTAAAAAATTAACTAGTACATCCTGTAGCTCATGTTGTAAATCAATCTACTAAATTTAGAAAACATAACTCACAATTATGAATGTTCAGAATACATTTTACAAAACTAATCAGAGGTAATTTTACTTATCACCCATTGCATACAAACCAGGGCTTAAAGTAAAAAAAATCTTTTACTAGAGCGCTCAATTCTCAAGAACTCAAGATAGCTTCGAAGTTCCTATAAGCGCAATGTTAAATTCTGAACTTTTTACTGGAGCGCAGCTCCTGCTCCTGTTAGCTCCAGCTTACTTTAAGCCCTGATACAAACATACAGTCAACCTGGGTGAATAAAACACCCTCAATTGGGGTTAAAATTGAAATCTAATCACAGACCCACTTACAAAGTTCTCTGTGCCATGTCTAGTGAGAATAGTAAGATAGGGAAAAATGAAAGCTTGCACGTGATTAGAGTTTCAATTTCACCCCAGTTGACTGTATCTCTACTTTAGACAATAATTTCAAAATGTTGAGATTAAGTCATAAGAACGAATTTCAAATATAGCAAAATACTCCAAAGGCCTGAAATGAGGCCCCATGGCAGAAATAATTGAGTTTTCAAAGTCCCCCCAGTTGACCGTACTTTACTAAATGCATTTTTTGATTTACGTATATTATATATTCAGTATGAATTAACGGAATGTAAGAAACCTTTGATAGCTGATATTTACAATGTAGTAAGCACAGTACGGTATGTATAATACTGTATCACAGTACATTTTACTTTGTTTATAAAATTCTAACTAATTCAAAATAAGGAAACTAAAAATTTTAATTAAAAATTAGTTTAGAACAATAAAATTCTGCGTTAGTTATTACGGTAGCACCAGAGATACATGGGTATTTATTTTAATGATATTATGTAAATGGTTAGAACACTATGGTACGGTAGTGTAAATGAAAGTCTGAAAGAAGGTCCTCGGATAAAAGGATCTACCTTTTAGCACAGGTATAGCGTGTCGGTGAGCTGCGCACAGGTATGACTTTTTATCCGAGGTTCTTTTTTCCACGGACCTTCTTTCTGTATACCGTGTAGAATATTATTGGTATGGTGCTTAAACATGGATTCTCTATTTTAGTGCTAGAAAATACTGTTTGACTATAATTAATTATAAAAAAAAATAACATTTCAGTATGTCTCAAGAACATTCTGGATAAAGCATAAAAAAGTTATCATATTGACTTATGTATGTAGGAACTTGTATCTTTAATCTTAAACTATTCTTTATAACTTAAAATAAGAATTAAAAGTGTAAAAACAAATTAAAAGTTTATTGTGTCATGTGTGCCTCATTTAAATGAAAATAAATATTATCTAGTCAATTTAAAACCTTAGAATTTAAATATATTATACAAGATGAATAGGTTTCCATGATGAATGCATTTGGCAGTGTAAATGCAACACATAAAATTTTATAACAATGTACATACATAATTGAAATACATTATTAAAGATGAATGAGGGAAAAAAAAAGTTTGTATTTTGATATCATGTAGTGTAGTGTAAACAAATATACGAAGAAAAAGTTCGCAAAATTTTACTGAAAAATAAAAATATATTTTCATCGTCCATTGTATTGTGATGCATGCTGCACAAAATTGATTTTATTCTGGATACTTCGCAAAAGCGGCTTGGGTCAAAGACCTTGAAAATTCATTAGATTGCCAACAAATCACAAGATCTTTATTTTTTTGAGAAACTGACTAAAGCAAAATATTTCTCCATCAAAAGCTTTTTAAAAGCCGGTGAATAATAATTTGTTATCTTACTAGTTATAAGAAAAAATAAAATCCTGTAAAAATCTTGCTTTAAGTTTTTTCATGCATAATTAATGGGTTTAGAAAATGATTGAAAAATGGAAGAGCCAAAAAAATTGTATCAATGCGCTTTTTGATCGTGAACGAAGACAATTAAAAAAATAAATATTAAAATAAAAATATGTGGAGTTATTGAAATAGAGAATAGTAAATAACATAATTAAGAATAATTTTTTTAAAAATTAGGGATTCGATTGAAAAATGTCAATGCCTTTGTTTGATGGCCTCCATTTTGTGGAGGGGTCGCGGGAGTTTAAGCCCGCGCTGTCAGAAAAATAATGATACGCTCCCCATTCCACTTTACTACCTTTTTTCGTAAAACTTAACAAATTTATACTGTAACTACGATACATACAAATACGACATCGATAACTTAGGTTCTTTAAAGTTACTGCAATCACAGTTATTGGTTTTCGGCATCTTATCTTTTAAAAAAAATCATAATTAATCAAATGAGGTGCATGAATGGTTTGTGGCGGCGAGCATCGCTTGCTTCGCGGTTTATCAAAAACTTACCGGCATAAGTCTCCTCTTCTGGGTCGTCCGAAGCCATTCTTTTCACAATTTTAAGTCCTTTTAAGTTTAAATATAAGTTTAATACTGAAATTTACTGAGATTAATATGTTTTGACAGGAAAAATCATCACCAAAACCGGAGACGATATTTCCTCACACCACAGCTTTTTTTTGCCAATCGGCGGAACAACGCATGCGCATTGCGCGCGGATATCACGTGACGTCACAACATGACCCGGGTTAATTCACCACAACACAAAACAAGAAAAAAGGGAGACAATTTTTTTTAATAAAAGAAAATATCTCAATACGGCTTTAAACATATCAGTATATATTTGAGTGAGATTTGTAACAAAAGTTTTTCCATATAAATATGCATTTGATTATGGTATTAATTACTTATTGCAAAAAATTATGCATTAAAATTCTTTGTATTTGAAACGAACCATTCAAGTTCTGCATTTTTCTTTTGCATGTATAGAGTCGCGGCCCGGCCGGAGGTAAGGTCACATATCGATTAGATGGGATGGAACAGAATTTTAATAGCAAAAGAGATGTTTTGTAGCTGTGAGTGTATATGCTCACACATATAACAAACACTGCGGAGCTCATTTTTTATATCGAAAAATAATTTTATTTTAGAGACTATACATTTTCTTGGAGGATATTTACTAGAAAAAAAAAAAAAAGCCTTTATTTGTGATTTTGGCGATAGATTTTAAAGATATATTATATAGTATACATACATATATTTAAAAAAAACAATTAATTATGAAAATAATTAATATAAAATTAAAATAGCTATACATACTATACATTTAATTCACATTTTTTCTTATTTTATAAAAATTCATAATTTTAATTGTATATATTTATTGTATTACACGCACACACTTCCACTCATTGTCAGTCATTGCATAGAGCATAGAGCCATATAGGATTTTGCGACGGGAGAGGTCCAACCTATTGCAGCTTATAGAGCATGGGTAAAGGGGGGAAATCACCCCCGTTTTGCCCATGCTTTCAGAACTCACGGAGTCCGGACCCCCAAAACACCCCTGCACTTATATATAAGATTTCAAAATTTCCAAAAAAATAATAATAATAAAATGTCACATATACAGGCACAAAACCCCGTACACAAGACGTGTAATTGTTGATATCTTATAAAAGAAAAAATATATATAATATATAATATTATATAATATATTAATAATAATAAACATTTTTGTTATTTTCATAATTTTCATAAAGTTTATTAGTTACAGGAAAATGCGTCCGTTATTGAGCAAATAATAAATCCCGCGAGTCATATAATATATATCATATATTATTACGTATATTATCGTATTGAGCGTATACAACAAAATAGCATATTTAACTACGTTATACAAGACAAATTAAGCTTATAAGTTTATATATAATATAGTTTATGCACCGGAGACCTGAAATTTAATTTATAAGGCGAGTAGAACATATATTATATTATAATTATATATATACCGCAATATTTTGTTTCTTTTTTTTTTTTTTTTTTTTTTAATTATAACATTTTGTAATGCAGACTGTGTGGCTTTTATATATATTTACTTGGTAAAAATCTGCGTATTTCCTCATGAAACAAAAAATATTTGACAAATAAATAATAAAATGGTAAATAAAAATACAGAGGGAGGTTTTGAGAGAGAAAAAATTTTTTGAGAGAAAAAAAGTCTTTGGTTATAAAATTCATATATATTGATGAATATATCCTAGTCAAGGGGATTGCGAAATAGAATTGCTAAAATGCATCTACCTGGAAAAAATTGACTATTTAATATAAATTGTATTTTATATACAAATGTCATTATGTATTATTTGTATATTATATCGAATCAGATATTTGAATTGTGTATTTCCACTTTATCAAATAAGAGCTGTTTTAGTTGTTCATATATAGTTTGGTAGATGCCACTACTCATGCGCTTTTTTTAGCTAGCTTTTTTGAGAAGTGAAGCCGCGCGAAGATATAGATAGTTTTTTTTAGTTTTTCATTTGGTATTAATTTTTTACTTAAATTATATTATAATTTATAATATATTATTAGTCTCTTTTTTCAGTCCAAAGTGTTTATTGAACACAATATATTTTTTTCTTTTTTTCTTTTTTTATTATTATTTTCAGGTAAAATAATAATTATACATTCAGCCCACCCTTCGTGCTTTAGACATGGTCAATTCATAATGCAACTATACTAATAAGTCACCTCCTT
The DNA here is from genome assembly GCA_949318235.1 of Ecdyonurus torrentis. Taxonomy (NCBI): domain Eukaryota; kingdom Metazoa; phylum Arthropoda; class Insecta; order Ephemeroptera; family Heptageniidae; genus Ecdyonurus; species Ecdyonurus torrentis. The sequence continues at coordinate 15,281,101 of OX439129.1, forward strand.
GGTATGTTGAAAAGAAAATTTCATTGTAATCAGAAATATTTTTATTTGAAATTTTTATTATAAAACAACATGTGGTGTTGTATGTATATAACATACAACAATATGTTTATATTTACTTTAATTTCATATAATACATCATAAATACATGTCCGGCGCCGCTAAAAAAAAAAAAAAAAAAAAAAAAAAAAATTAAAAACAAACACGAAAAATAATAAAGCATTAGATATAAAGAAATACAAATATTCATTTGTCCTCAGTTGCTAAATAACTAAAATATATAAATGAATAATGTGCAGAAATGATTTTGATTTTTACAATTCAACGCCTTTTCTTTTAAACAATAATAATTAAGCCGACGATATTATTTTTATTATTTATTGTTCTCTGTGTCAAATTTTTACATGTTTAAATAATCTTTATTTGAACGTTGTCTGATAAACATTTATTTGATTTTATGCTATACTTTTTTGTTATTTCTCATCTCATACTAGCAGCACGGAAGCCATGCGCACGTATGCGCCTGCTACTATTGTAGGGTATGCAACTTGTATAGTATGCGTGTGCTTATTTAGCCTAACTTCCAGGCGTTAAAGAAACATTTTTTTTCTTTTGAATTTTGTTCAGTAATTTTAACATTTTAACTACTAAACCATTCATTTATAACTATTACTATCATTATTTTGAAATTAGGATTCAAGAAATAAAAACACTAAATCTACACTAATCTATTTCCAGTAACAAAACCAGCAATACATTTGAATAACTATAATGCATAATTATTTTTTAATTAATAATAATTTATTAAATTATTTACACTACGATTTATTATTTGTGTGTGTATATTTTGGTGCATGTAATATAAATAAAATTATATAAAAATAAAAACATCAGTATTTTATTTTTATTCTATAACATACATCCTTATGTAGATGAATATGGCAATCCGTGCTTATATAATACTTCACGCCTATGTCATATTACGAAATTCTGCATTATGTTGATTCTATTTAAAAAAAAAAAGATGATAATATATGATATGAAGGTTCAACTATGCACAAAATTTAGTTATATAAAGATTGGCGCAGTTTGCGAGACTTCTGACGTCATCATAAGGTCGTCAAGTTATCGGAAACAATTTATTACAATTTTTTTGAACACTAAAAGATTAATCAAGTTTCTTTACTTCATCAGATTCAAACTTCATTGAAAGAGTTATAAATAGATAATATGTATGTGTGTCTTCCAATTTATATTATTGTACAAAAAAAAATATATATATATATAGTAAATGAAATGTGCTACGGAAAAGTGTGCAAGTGTGAGATAGTTTAATTTACAGCAAGTAAAATTTATATTCACGAGGAAGAATTTAGTAAAATATTAAATGAGATTTGAGTAACACTTGGAAAAGTTGTTTAAATGAACGTAAAGTATATGAAAAGTTCTACGTTAAATTTAAACTTTTTATATTTGAAGGCAGATTACATCTATATCTGGAATGCTTACATTTTTATTTTTAATGCTTTTTACCTTTTTGCCTTAATTCAAAAGATAAAAAAATTACATAGTTTGTGAATTTTATACTTGAATAATCTCTTGGTTCCTATAAGAGTGTGATATTAAACTGTAGGACATATTACAGGATGGTATAATTGTTATGGGAAATTAAGAGTCTCTTCGGTTATCGAACGCTATAACCATTTACGAAACACGTCGCTCTTCTACTATCAATAAAGACAATAAATTAAATAAGGTAAAAAAACAAAAATATTTACAATAATAAAGGAAAATTGAATTTTTCGACTCATAGTGTTACAACTTTTAAAAATGTCAAAATCCATATATACGTATATTTGAAAATATCAAATATATTTTCTAATAAGTATTATCGTTGTTTATAAAGCAGTTTTGTTGTTTCATTACACAGTTTAATAAGCATTGAATTGCAATTTAATTCGTATATTACATATAGTATTGACATGTTAATTTATTAGTGAACAGTGTACGATTTACTAGACACATTATAAACTCAACAAACTATACCTTTATATTACTCTATATTTTTTATGTAACATCGGCGATGAGGCTATATGTATAAGTATGTATAACGTATAGCATATATACACATACTCACACTTTTACGTATATTTCTCATCTGAGACTATATAATATATGTGTACATATATACAATCCGTCGTGCATGTGTTGTGGATATCGATTTATTTCAGCCTCCCTTTGCCTCTCTTCTCTTCTCCTCTCCAGTTTCCACTCTCTCTCTCTCTCTCTCATCTTTTTTTCTCTCTCACTCACTCTAGGAGGCTGCGCGAGAGAAAAAGCCGCTCCGAGTTACAACGAAAAGCTGCGAGTAGTACATTAGAAGGCCAGGTTATATAGAGTGAAGCGGGACTCTATCTTGTCGGGTGAATATATAAGACAGAGAGCGATATATTATTATACAGTGAGTTGTGAACGAGACTTACGACCTGATAGACAGGTATATTGACATTATCTAACAATCATGAAGTAATCTGTATTTAACAAATTCATTACTTTCAAATAAAAATAATTATGACGGAGCAAACAAAAATGATGCCACATTCAACTTCAAATACATCTTCTGCAAATAATGGTTTTTTGACAAGGGAAGATGCACCTGGTAATGAAACAGCAGCTACAGAATTGTTATTATTACATGAAAGTGTAGCTGGTCCAAGTGAGAGTGCAGTCAAAGTTGTAATAACAAAACCAAGAGGTACAACAAATTCATCGTCAGCACCAAATAATGCTCATCACGGAGAAGTTGATTCGTGGTGTCCTAAAAAACATCGTGCTATTTGGTTATTGGTCATTGCACTCTCTACTGCTACTTTAACTTTATTTGCATTACTTCTTTTAAGGCAGGGATGTAATGATTTCCAAGATGCATCGTCAAGGAATATCGCAAATGCCGCGGGTGAGTTTGATTTTTGTTACGATTGTTTGTTTGTATATTGCCGTGGCGCCATCCTACCTGTTGTAGTAAGCTTTATCCACGTGGTTGCTTTGCTTTATATATTATAGAGCGCATCGTAAAGTTATCATTTTGCTGAATTCCTTCAATTTTGCAAGTATTCTTAAATTAATTTCACATCAAAAGGCTGTGTCACAATTTATTATTTTACTTTTTTTTCTTATCCTTTATTAGAAAATATGTATAAATATAAATAAAAATAAAATATTATATAATATAAAACTAAATATAATATTATAACACTACAAATATTTAAACCTATATTAAATAATATAAAAAATAAAATATCTTTTTTTTTTACTTCTTTTTTTTTTTTTTTTTTTTTTTTTTTTTCCCACAATTTTGAGTATACTGTAGGTTTCTCATTTCTGAATGATACGATTCTGCAACTTACGGCCGTGAGAAGATTAGCAAATTTTATGCACGCTTTGTTGTTGCTTTTCCCTTAAAATATTGTTTAATAGAAAAATGTATTTATCAATATTCAATAGGTTTTGCTTACAAATATAGCTTTTAACGAGAATCTAATTCGAAAAGATTGAAACTAAATTTAAATTAAGGAACCGATTTAGTCTCTAAAAAGAGTTTAAAAAAATTTGTGAGTTTATTTTATAGTTTATTATTAGTTTAGTTTTAGTTTAGTTATTTTAGTTTGGTTTTAAGCAAAATTACCAACTTTAATATATTGTAACTTTTGAAGTTCTAGCGCGCTTTCTTACATTTTGAGTGTCCCGGAATAATTTTTTTATTTTTCGGACACTCAAAATGTAAAATTATAGCACGCTAGAACGCTAGAACTCAAAAAGTTATGAGAAACTAAGTCTTAGTCCCTTTTGTCAAAACCTGATAATAAATTCTGCAGATTTTTTTAACACCCATTTTTAGATCAGTCTACACACAAATGCTTCTTCTTCTCTTTGCATTATTTTTATAGTTTTTGATTGCACAGTTTCACGATATTTGGAAATAACTTTAGCACAAAAATATTAAATTATTTTACAGTAAAAACTGTATAAAATTCTTTCTGAATCAAAATAAAAGAACACATGTATATAATGTGAAATAAAAATGTTATAACGTGAAATTTCTTTTGATTTAAATTTTAAATGACTTTTTTAAATATATATATATATATATATATATATATATATATATATATATATATATATATATATATATATATATATATATATTCGTTCATTGATTTTTATTAAATATCCAATATTAAATCATAATAAAAGTTATTTCCGTAAAAATTTAAACTTTTAATTAAGAGAATTTTTAATACCATAATATCAAGCCTGGAAAAATGTTTGTTGGAGCAAGGATAGTATAATACAGTAATATAATAATAATAATAATAAAAACAGTGTACAAAAAAAAAAGCAGTAATGATTTTGCTACTTACTGTTGTTATGCTATAGTGTCTATATTCATTCAAGTTAAAGTTGATGCCATGTTGGATCACTCAATAATATGAGTGGCATAGGAAAATAACTAAGTTTGCCAGTTTAAAAACACTAAGCAATATTTTTGAAAGCATTTATGCTGTAAATATGTTGAATTAGTATCTCAACTATCTCAAGTATGTGAGAAAATAAGAATACTAAAAAATCAACAGATTTCCCAAAGACAACTGCCTAAAGCTAAGTTTGTCCTATGCTCAGCAATGGTGTTCAATACTCCAGTATGGCCACTAAGCGTATTAATTATGACGTCATCCGCATACACTCTATACGTTGCTAAATGCGTTTCGTCGTAATCTTTGTGATATTTTCATGACAAAAGAGCATGTAATATAATTATATAAAAAAAATCATGCATACTCATGTAGTTTGCAAAATGAATAGTAATATAATATATATATTTTAAATTTAAATTATCAATATTAATTGCGTTATAATTTAATTTTAATAATATGAACTTTTTCTATAATATGTAATCTACTGTAGTTCAAGTTTTCTTCAATTCAATTTAAGAATCTCGCCTTTCTTTACTTTTCAACTCAATTGAATATGCGTTCTTACAATTATTTTCAAAAGAAGATATTCATATTTCAAGTTAAATGTATTTCTTTTCAACCATTTTTCTTATATGTGAAATAATTTTTGTAAAGTTCTTCAAACTATATTTTCATATCTTGGAGTTATACGTTATACGTTTCATATATATATATATATAATTCAAAAGAATAATGGATAAAGTAAGATCTACTGAATGTACAATGAAAACATATAATTTGAATAGTAACTTGTCAAAAATTTATGACAAGTAGTTTTCTTTACATTTTATTGTTTCCATTCACACTATATTCCTTATAAATATTAAACATGTTTTTTATTATTATTCCATATTTATATACAATAAAAAAAATTGAAGAGAAAAAAAAAAGTTTCTTTTATGAATAAAATAAATTATAATTTATTTTAACAAGTATGTTAATAAGTTATATGGTTTATATAAATAATAATAATAATAACTTTTACCTATTATGGTAAGAATTTATAGGCAAGAGCACGTGTCAATTTAATTAAGAAAGTAAGTTGAGAATTTTTTGGATGACGTAATACGGTATTTTAAGGGTTGCTCATATAGCTTTATACTCGAGGGGTGTAAATTGAACATCATCTTCTTGAAATTTTCTCTTTAAATATAAATCTCTTATAATATTATCCTCCTACACAAAGTTTATATTATACTGTATAAATCTTGTCTTTTACAATATTTATATTAAATTTACAATCTAAAGAAAATTAATGAATTATACCGAATTCTAAAGTGAATAATTCTTGAGTTATGAGTTCTTGAGTTGAGTTTCTGTCATATTTAGCTGAGTTTCATTTAATTAAGGAATTTTATTCTTTTAAATAATTAAAATTCTGGAATTATTATTATTTATACATATATTTATTCTGAGCGCCCGCAAAATTGCTATCCTTTGGCGTAAAAAAAAAAAAAAAAAAAAAAAAAAAAAAGCTTCTTCGAGTATTCAAACTTTAAAAAAAGTAATTTAAATTTAACGTAAAAAAAAAAAAATAAATAAAATCTCTTTAAAAAAGGAACTAATATGTATTTTTAATAACAATCTCTCTTATGAGTGTGAATTATAAATACAGAAAATATAAGTAAAATATTATTGATTGATATTGACGATGTAAAAGCAATATTATATTTTTTTAAATAAAATAAATACGACGGAGAATCAAAAGAAGAAGCTGATCAAGGGCAAAACTGAAATTTAATATTGTAATTTTATAAAAGAGTTCACAAGAATGTTGAAATAATAATAATAAAAAAGGTATTATATAACGAAATAATATATCATATTTCATTTCCTCATATTCTTCTGTCTCATCGTTTGAATATTTTTTTGAATTATTAGAAACGATCTCACCTGACAGTATTTTACAAGGTATATATAACTTATGTAATTTTTTAGTTAGAGAGAACTCAGAGAACCAGTAGTACGATGCTATCATGAAAATTTAATGAATACGTAATGAGATATATAATATATATATTTTAATCCTCTGGAAATATTTAATATGAGTATTTAAATAAAATATTCACTTTAGAGAAAATATGAAATTGCACTCTACACCTTAATAGCATAAATTTAATAATATAAGAAATAATAATATATTCTTCCTACAGAGAAAAATATTTTTATAGTTATAATATACCATACAATTAACCTAAATTTTTCTACAATATATGGTCATATTTTCAATTATGAAAACTAAAATGTAAGTTAATAAAAGTGTTATATAACTTTTCATTTTAAGAGTGTATATAATATAGATCATCAATCAACGTAATCAATATTGAAATGTTGGTTACAAAATTAGAAGTTAAGTGCAAAGTAAAAAACTAAGAAAAAAAAAGGGAGGAGGATTTCAAGATATTTATTTATTTATTTACTTGCAACCAAAAACAAAGCTTGCGCCCATTACATTGGCGGTACACACAGTAAATATAATCATATACATAATTACTTTAAAATTAATAATATGTCAAAATTACTTAATAAATGTTAAACAAAAAGAACACGCGACATAAACGTTACATTATGCATTATTAAAAAAAGTTTCCTTATAGAATTATATGAATCATTAAAGATATCTATACTTAAATCATTACAAATTGAAGTAGTTCTCACCACAAATGAATTTTTCGAGACATCATTTGAACAAGTTGCATGATATAATATGATTGCAAGTTGTATGATATAAAATAACTAAAATGCTGTAAAATTTCAAGTTCAACTACATTTCAATAAAATTTAACTTATCAATTTAATTCAATTAATTTCATTAAAATTGACTTTCTAAATATTTCACATAACTGACTTTAAATACGTTATAAAATTGCAATTTATTTTTTTATATTTTAGTGTACTTCAATTTGTAAGTTTTTTTTTTTTTTTATTATTATTATTTTTTTTTTTAAAGAAAATTGTAATAATTTTACAGCCCGAGTTAAGCTTAAATCGCTCTAAATAATTTATTTCTGACTGTTTTTCCAAGTTGTTGTTGTTGTTACAAGCAGAAAATATAATGATTACGCATTGGATTTTGTTTGAATGGGAAAATATTGAAACATTTTTTATAATATATGAAAATAAAAAATGAATTCAGTATTATTGGCGAAGATGAATGAAAATACACGTTGTACTCAAAATGCTATTTTGTATAAATTAAATACACTTTATGAAATAATATTTACTTCCAAGAAATAGGTTTTTGAATTTATTAAAAGTATGATCCAATCTTTAGGGTTGTGCGTCACGGCAATTAAATTAAAAATGATGATGGTCATCTCTCTCTCTCTCTCTCTTTCTCAATTTATGGACGTCATACGAGCTTCAAGAAGATGAATTTTGTACCTCACACCAAACCAAATTTCCTTTAATAAAAACTGAATTGAAAAATCACCAATGTGATTTTCATTTATTTTAAAACGTATAATAAATAATTCAATAACAACACTCATATTATATATATTTTATGTTGCGTACACTATTATTTTCGTATACAATTATAATAAAAGTGGTTTTGGGAACTAGTTATTAACAGAACATAAAAATTAATTAACAATTATATAACATGGAATTACTTCATTTTATGTAATGAATAATTATTTTAATTTAAGTTGCCCGCAGCAATTATCTGACAGACAGGAGCTTGTCGTCACTCATGGACCACTTTTTTTTTTTTTTTTTTTTTTTTTTTGCCGATATCATTGAAATGCAGCATACATAATTCTAGCTCTCGTTAAATGAATCCATGATACACACGGAGAAAACAAAAATAAAAAAATAAAGAATAAAAGAACAGATTTATCCGTATATTCTGAATCAATTCAGAAATACTATTCAAAATAAAATATACTATTTTATAGCAATTTTGCCTTAAATACTCATTTAGCGAAAGAACGTTTGGATTGTTTGTCTTTGTTTTCTTTTCATTACGAATTGCTTTTATAGCAGTAGAAAAATAAATATTAAGAGACTATATAGCGTTTACAAATACATTACAAACTGGGAAGAGTATAATAGCAATGAAACAGTTCATCAGAAAGCAAGACAAACACTTCAAAATCTCTCTCTCTCTCTCTCTCTTCCTACTTCACCGAAGTCAATAAGCACTATAGTGAGCACATGATATTGACAAAAGAAGCTTAACGCTTACATTTATTACGTGAGTCAGTATTTTGCTAAAAATTTTAAGGTTATTTTATTTAAAAAAAATAAAATCTTTGTTCTTTCTATAGCACATTATGGAGCAATACAAATTTTTTATTTTATAATCATGGCCTTTTTTTCTGTTTTATATTTACGTAGTTATGAAAATATACATTGATGTCACTATATATATAGATTTTAATTGGTATAATTAAAAAAATATTAATAATAAAAATAAGCTACACCAACAAACATTTCAAATGATAATTTTTTTCTTATGAAAGGTGGCACATTTAAAACTATATCGCATCTAAATATTATAAAATATATGGTCAAAAAAAGTTCGTTTGAATATTTTCATACAGATAATCAAACTCGTATAACTTTGGTATGTTCGATCCACCCCATACTTCAATTGATTATAGTCTAGACTAATACGTACATATAATTATAAAAAATTGCTTTAACATAATGTTTATACTTTCCATGTATTTAGTTTATAAATAAATTGCCTGAAATAATAAATAAAGCTATTGATAGTAATTTTCATATTACATACGATACTTGAAGAATTTCTTTCACTGTGCAAGCACAAATTGCTGCTTAAGGCGGTGCAACTAAATGGTCACTTCAATCACGCTGTTTGTGTTGTTTTTTTAAATTGGACCGAAGTGGAAAATCAGATCACATACCAACATTTCTCTTTATGTATAATGCTTACTTATAATATATACCAATATCATTAACATCAATTAATAAAATTTTACCAAGGTTGAAAATTTACTTTAAAAAAGCATCGTAGTATCAATTAAATTGACAGAATAAAAAAAGTGGTTTAAAATTTAAATGAACTCAACTAAACATAATGAGTACCGTCTTTTTTATATCTATATCTTTATATAAATGCTATTTATTTTTAAACTAAAACCAGTTACATTTTTTTTTTAAATTTAAATAAAAACAAGAAATTAGATATTGCAAAATAGTTGCACAGTATTTGTGAGTAGAGACAATTCGGTACAAAAAGAAAGAGAGAGAGAGAGAGAGAGAGAGAGAGAGAGAGAGAGAGAGAGAGAGAGAGAGAGAGAGAGAGAGAGAGAGAGAGAAAGGTTCAAACTGTATTTTTGTTTTCTAAACATTGTTGAGTTGAATGCATAGCAGATGTGTATTTGTTTCGTTACATTTTTCAAGCTTCTGTTTTCACAATTCACAGAATTTACATAATACTTCTCCAATATACATTTCTATATGTTTAAGGCGGGAAATCAGGTACTGTGGGATTTGACTAAAAAAAGTGTAAAGAAATAAAAAGCTGAAATTTTGCACAGTGATACATTAGGATATTATGGTATCTTCAAAAAGGTAAAAAATAGAAATTGGGTGCTCACCATGCTAGATTTTAAATTATGATTTTTTGAAGTTTTAGTCTCATAAGAGCCCATGTCAATTTCAATAATTATTTTGTCTCTTATCTGATGGCCACAGGTGCTGAAATTTTTATCGTAGGTAGCTATACAATTTAGTTTCAAATGGTATAATAATGTTTACAAGTTTTCTTTTTAAATTTTAAGATACAAGCCATCTATATATAACCCTAAAAATATTGTTTTCATTTTTACTATATCTTTCCTAAATATACAAGTTACACGAAAATTTTGATTTTGAGACTAAAGCAAAAAGCGGTATCATACTGAGAGATTTTTTTTTGTAATTAACGTTTTAAATGTCATAAAAACTTAATTATATTTTAAATTATAACAACAAATAAGTTACTATGCATTAAATCAGCCTTACTTTTATTAATTTCAATAAAAATATAGCTAGGTTTCTTGCAACGTAGAAATATATATATGTAAATATTATAATGTGTAATGTTTTTTATTTAATAAGAAATATGATATCGGATCAAATATGTTTTATATTAAGCAAGAACTATTTATATAATATGGTCCTCATAAACGTTTAAATCGTAATTTCCAAATAAAATCCCCCCTCTTACCTCTTTTTGAAAGGCCTCTTTTAGTATCATCTTATATAATTAACATTATAGGGAGCAGGATATGAACACAATCGCTGAAAAAACCACTTGAATCGTTTTGAAGAAGCAAATAAGTGTGAGTGCAAATAAGCTTTGACAAGACAGGGTTACCACGTAATTTGACACTGATAGCGTAAATAATGTAGGTAAGTCAATAACATAATCAAATATATAAATTTCATCATCTTTATATTCAAAAACATAGTAGACATTGTTATAAGAGCGAGGTTCAGGTTTAACTTCAGTCAGATAATGATTAATTGATTGAATACTTAATAAGGGGGAAAATAACTGCCAATTTGTATTATATAAAGAACAACAGAACTCATAATACACTCTGATACAGTCACAGATTGTACAAAAGAGAGAGAGAGAGAGATTTTAGCCTTTTCCTTAATTTAGACGGGTGTTATAAACAAAAACTTAATTGCATGCCTATTTTTAATTCTTTTATATGTGTACATACAGTATTTATACGCATTTTTTTTAATAAAATGATAATAAGGACCAAAAAAAAAAAAAAAATCTACTCTGTTAAAGACACGACAAAAATACCTCGAGCTTCTTTCTCTCATTTCTTTTCAACATGTTTCTTAAGCTGGCGGGCGTGTTTTATATATAAAAACAGCTCTATATAGGAATTGAAGACAAGATGAAGTAGTCTTTTTTTCAGCTAAACTAAACAATGGACCCTGCATTTCTTTTGTGTCACAATAAGGATTGCTGAGCTCATGAGAAAACCTTTTTTTGTTTTTATTATTTACACGCATAAAGATGGAAAGAAAAATAGTGTTGTTATAGTCTTATAGTATATTAATATATGCTCAAACGTAATTTTCAAGTTAGCTATTTTTGGTATTGGATCAATATTATTATATTTTGTGTATTATCTCATTATATCAATAGTATATAACGTATATAAGCGTAATATAGGGTATCGCATTTTGCAATCATTAAAAAGATGGTCGTAGAACACGAACAATGTGTGTAAATCAACAAAATTCTTAGCGGAAATTTAATCCTTATAGATAACTTTTTTTCTTATATAGGTATATAACGATAATTTTATCTGTATATCTGAGAGATTTATTGGTAGTGTCTAGAACTACCTAGCTGGGACATCCTTTCTTATACTGATAGAGTGTACAGGACTGCTGTTTCTCTAAAACGTCATAATTATTTTGTCTTCATCTCTCTATCTTTATATTGCTTGTATCATAGAATTTAAATGTCTTTCTTGATAGTTTTTAATTTATCCGTGTCAGTGTTTTGTTTTTATTTCTTAATAACTTTTATTTTACATATTCAATAAATTAAAAATTATATATTTACGTGACATTTAAATCTTATTATTAATATGTTGGTCATTATGTTTTTGATAACTTAAAAGTATTATAAAAGTAGTAAAATATATTCCGCGTGTTTATAGTAAATAACATCTTTTTTATTGTAATAGTTGTGTTATAAATTATATACGCTTGTATTATCAAATTTTGTCATGCACGGACAAAATCAAATTATACAAAATAATTATGTTAATTTAATTTCAGCAATATTTGTTAATTACAATATAATTTGTCCTATACCTGCGTTTTATTTCGTTGGTCAGTCTATATATGTAATCTTCAAATAATGTTATGGAGAATAATTATTGTTGTCCCCATTTAGCAACATTTATGATATCTATAACATAAACATTTAATTATAATGACGTGATTTCTTCTAAAATGTAAATAAATAAAATACTCTGACAAAAGTAAATGATGTACGGACCATGCTGTGAGTGTAATGATATCTTTTGTGGCCTCTAAATAAAAACCTAAATAAAAACCATAAAAATCACATTCTTAACTTGGGCCGGAAATAGTCAGTTGAATTACTAAATTTTTGCTTCTTTTTTTTTTTTTTTTTTTTTTTTTCTGTAAATATTTTGTCATAAAAAAGTTGAACTCTTTGCCTTTTCTCTATAAGGCAAAAAAGTTTAATTTTATTATGACAACGTACTTACATATAATTAAGTCCAGAAAAATAATAAATTTAAACTTTTAAATAAAATTCTAATGTTGTGATTTAACTTGTTTTGTTTTGAAAATCTTGTTCATTAATTATTTATATTGTGTGACAATATAGAAAATAACTATTCAATATAGCGGTAAGATTTGAAATTATAACAATTAAATTAAAAATTAAATAAATTAAATAATTGTATATTGGGCTTTTTTTTTTTTTTTACTTTTTTTTTTTTTTTTTTTTTTTTACTTGTTTCAGAGCTCAATAACTTAAATATTTCATCGTCTTTGTCCATGTTTAACATATAGAAAAAGTTACAAAGGAACATTTCTATTCTACAAATTACTTAGTACGAGTTATAAGTTACTTCCGTGTTGATTTTTGATTCCGTAATCCTTGGGTTTCTGTGATATTGCCCTTCACCAAAACTTATTTCCTTAAAAATAAATACTAATACACACAATTTTTTACTATACGGTAGTCATTCTTTCATTTCTTTGAATTAAAATTTAATATAATTCAAAAGTAAACAAAATCTACTATCTTGTGGAATTTTCATATCTGAAAATTTGAAATTTATTTCTTCTTCTTTTTTCATCTATACTTTTTTAAGTTAAAAGAAAACTAGTAGAATTTAGAAAACACATACTCATGCACGCAGTTATACTAAAACTACACGAAATCAAGGAGAAAGACGAGTGAATATTAATATTATTATATTAACATTATCTTACTATTACCATTGAATTTAGAGTGTACTCTAAATTCAATGCTATTACTAATTTTTTCTTTTGATCATTTTGAATTGCGTAAGGATATCACAATAAAACAATAATTCATCATTTAACTATTAAGTTTAGGAATAGAAAATTATACTTTATATATGCGTAATAGTCGTCAGAAAAATAATGTGATAAATAGAGTCAAATTGCTATTAACTTCATTTCTATTTTGTTGACAGCAAATAAGTAACTTTTCAGACAATAATTTAAGTGCATGGAGTCAGAGCACGAACTTACAAGAGAATGGGTTTCAACTTTAGGTTCAGTTTAATCTTCTTTCGTTTCTATTGCTTACGAAAAAGGAATTTTAGTTATTCTATGGACGTGCAAACAACGCACGTGAAGAAAAAAATAAAATTCTTCTACTGTTTACTTTTTCAACTCACTTTGAACTTCGAATTTATTTAAATGAAACTTCATTAAGTTTGCTATTATATTTTTATTTTTATTTTGCAGAAATATTATTATAAAGAAAATTTACTGTATTTATAATATATTTGAGAAATAATTTTATTCCAAAATAACTTCTGAAAAATAAATATAATTTTTGATACAATTTACTTAATATAATTGTATATTGAAATGAAAAGCAATAACTTTCACTTGAAAAGTATTTTACATAACATAAATTGAGTTTTCACACTTTACAGTTAGAGAAGAGATACTATGATTTCAATGCCTACGACTCTTAACATTTATATAACTCAAAAATATGATCAATACTTTCAAATACATTATTTCCGTTTTCAAAATAGACTCTTTGACACGGGAAATCAGATTCTATCTTTGGAGTATGGAAAATAAATCTGTATCTCAATCTTTTTCTATATATATCTTGTATGTGTACTGTATGTACATGCATATATGTATATGACTAAAAATTATTCACCTTGATACGCATATATATATATATATATATATATATATTAACACAATTTAAAACATTCTATAGTCCCATCTGGATATGTGGAAATATTTTTCAATTAATTACGCGTAGTAGCAATTAATATTAATCAGAATAATTTTAGGTTCTTTATATTTTTAAAATATAACTCAAAATGATAATAAAATAACTTTTTAGTTTTAGTGATGATTAATTTTTGAGTTATGTGAAAAATGTATATATATATATTTTTTTTAAAGTTTTGAACAAAAGAGTATCAGAAAAAACGCAGAGCTTGAAAGAAAATTACAAGCATTTTCTATACAATTATAATTGTACAATAAATATCAGTATATTTATTATTAAACACACAATATACAGTACGTTTTGTTGAAACAATTTTAATTAGATGGCAATAGCATAAACAATGTTTTTTAGTATTATTAATTATTTGAAAAAGAATTATAACGATTAATTGATGTTAAAAAAATACAATATAACATTTTCAAAAAAAAAAAAATAATACTAAAATGTACATTAATTATTCTTATTAAAATATTACCCAAGATTTGCAATAAATATTTGAGACATGCTTGAATTTCCAATAAATTATAATGCTATTTATTGGACTAAAATGTCCATGTAAAATTATTGATATGCATTCATGCAACATTAAAAAAAAAAAAAGAAAAGAAGGAAAGAAAGAAAGAAAGAAAGAAAGAAAGAAAGAAAGAAAGAAAGAAAGAAAGAAAGAAAGAAAGAAAGAAAGAAAGAAAGAAAGAAAGAAAGAAAGAAAGAAAGAAAGAAAGAAAGAAAGAAAGAAAGAAAGAAAGAAAGAAAGAAAGAAAGAAAGAAAGAAAGAAAGAAAGAAAGAAAGAAAGAAAGAAAGAAAGAAAGAAAGAAAGAAAGAAAGAAAGAAAGAAAGAAAGAAAGAAAGAAAGAAAGAAAGAAAGAAAGAAAGAAAGAAAGAAAGAAAGAAAGAAAGAAAGAAAGAAAGAAAGAAAGAAAGAAAGAAAGAAAGAAAGAAAGAAAGAAAGAAAGAAAGAAAGAAAGAAAGAAAGAAAGAAAGAAAGAAAGAAAGAAAGAAAGAAAGAAAGAAAGAAAGAAAGAAAGAAAGAAAGAAAGAAAGAAAGAAAGAAAGAAAGAAAGAAAGAAAGAAAGAAAGAAAGAAAGAAAGAAAGAAAGAAAGAAAGAAAGAAAGAAAGAAAGAAAGAAAGAAAGAAAGAAAGAAAGAAAGAAAGAAAGAAAGAAAGAAAGAAAGAAAGAAAGAAAGAAAGAAAGAAAGAAAGAAAGAAAGAAAGAAAGAAAGAAAGAAAGAAAGAAAGAAAGAAAGAAAGAAAGAAAGAAAGAAAGAAAGAAAGAAAGAAAGAAAGAAAGAAAGAAAGAAAGAAAGAAAGAAAGAAAGAAAGAAAGAAAGAAAGAAAGAAAGAAAGAAAGAAAGAAAGAAAGAAAGAAAGAAAGAAAGAAAGAAAACGAAACGAAAAGAAGATTACGCGTTCCTGTACTATAATATACTTTTAAAAAATGAATACAGTTATCAGTATTTTACATAACTTGGATAGTATTTTACTTAAGTTCATCAACTTTTTCTTTAATTTATTCTAAAAAATAAGTAACTGATCTGAAAGTTACATTTATTTCTGATATGAATAAAATTAGATTGATCTGTTTACTAGATTTTTATTGTGTAGCAATATGTACATATTAAATAAAGTATACTATTTTTATGTAGATAAAGTCACGCAAAATACAATAATGAAATTATTGTTAGTTTTTATATGAAATGCAAAGAAGTTTAAAATAAAATATTGTTTTATTCCATGAGTTGTTGAGCTGGAAGAACGAGTTGAAATGTTGATTCTTCAAAATGTTAATCATTGTAAAAAAAAAAATAATAATAATAAATAAAAATAATAATAATAAAAAAAGTCTGTGACAGAAATCGATGTTTAAAAGTAAGGCAAAATATGGAAACGTACACGAGTCATCTCGTCTCCATCGTAATACTTTATACGCTCTCCTGGGACCAAAATGAAAAACCTTTAGTCTATATTATTGTACCTTATTCTAGATATATACTGACTCTCAAGGGTAATATTTTGATTAGAATAAATTTATAACAAAAACATTACTTTTGCAGTACTTTAAGAAAAAAGATGCAGAATAAACACAAGTTTTTAAAGATCTCATGTTTGTTTTTATAAAGGAAAAAAAGTAAACTTCGTATTGTAAGAAACTTTCTATACAGTACTTATCTCGACGTACTTTTCTTGTTTACTTCTCATATTTTGCATGAGCAAAAATACGCCAAAAATTAAAAAAAAAAAAAAAAAAAAAAAAATCAAGGAATGTCAAATTTTTTTTTTTTTTTATTTATTTATTTTTTTTTTGTTGCCATTTCAACTTTTAATTTAATGCACTGTCAAATTTTTTATGAATGTATGTTTATGGATTCAAATAAAAAAAAATCAAATAATTTTAATCATGACATATTATACCTTTATATAAACAAAGGAAACTTTTAATAAAAGCTAAATATGACATTTTAAGATCTTTTTGGAGAAGACATTATTCCTAATACATCATCATTTTAATTCTTTATGTGTGTAAAAATAAACGATAAATTTTATGTTATAGTTTCTATATAAAACCATAAAACTTTTCTATGAAATAAAAAATATATTTCCATAAATATTACAATGTTCTCTTCACTTAAACCACTATAAAATATTACATTTTTTTTTATAGTCGCATGATACATAATACCACTTTTAGCACATGCTTAAAAGTTATTCAAAGATATTAAAGACTTTTGTTTGAAACAAGAAAAGTTTCAGTAAAAACTAACTTTTTTCATGTTTTACATGCAGGGTAATAAACGTTTTGTTAGCTTCTTTTTGTTGTTCGTAATTTATATAGCAATTTTTACAGATTTTTTTTTTAACAAAACTTCAATTGGAAAAAAATTAAAATGAGGGATGCTATAGACTTATTATTACATTTTTTAAGTTAACCATTAAAATAATAACATAATGACAGCTGACACTAAACATTTGGAGGGGCATTATAAGAGGTGCAGGATAACCGGACAATTTTAGAGACGAGTTTCATTAACCATTTCATTAGAGTAATTGTAATAATCAATAACATATGATTTATTTTCAATATAGATTGCACATAAATATAAATGTTAGTATTTATTTCAAAATCTTAACAGCGTTAGTGTGCATGACATATAAAACGGTTTTGTTTTTTAATAAGTTTTAATGTTATATTAAGAGTTTTAAGCATACAAAAAAAAATTTAATATAATTAAATTTCTTCAAAATCAAAATGTTTATGCTTAAATATAAAAATTGCTTATGAAGAAAATTAATTATATTAATATTTTTTATGTTAAAAATTCTTAGTGTAACATTAAAACTTATATTTAAAAAATAATACTCATCTTCCAGAGCTATACTGATACTGTAGACGATCATTTGCATTTGCTATTAAATTATTTAAAAATTATACAATCAAAACCGTTTTATGTCATTTATACTAACGCTGTTAAGATTTTGAAATAAATACTGACATTTATAATTATGCAACGTATATATTGAAAATAAATTATATATTATCGCTTATTACAATTACTCTAATGAAATGGTTGAAACTCGTCTCTAAAACTGTCCGGTTATAATGCACCCTTATAATGTTCCTTCACATTATAAGTGTCAGTGATCATTATTATTATTTTAATTGTTAGCTTAAAAAAAATGTAAAAATGTGTTTTGCATTTCTCAATTAAAATTTTTTCTAATTGAAGTTTTTAAAAAAGTTGCTAAAAATACGGTAAACACATCAATGCTGCGGGGTAGAAAATTATATAGTGGTCCTTTCCAAATCCCGCACCACCTCATGTGATTTACTGGCTCGCTTCATGGTATATTCTAATTGAAATATTATGGATGCTCAAATTTGTATGTTCTGCTGTATAATGAGGAAGATAATAATAAGGGCACCAAAAATGGCAATTTTATTTCATTTTCGAAAAGAGGACATAATATTGCATCGGTTGATTCAATTGAATCAGCATATTTTAAAATTCGTAAAATATGCAAGTAAACATAGGAAAAAATTTATGACCATGACGTCATTTCGCGACTTTTAAAAATTAATTCAAAATACTTTATGAACTAAAAAAAATTAAAAATTCACATATCTATTGATTCTGTCTTTGTTTAAAATATGCAATAAAACTACCCCTAATATTGTTAGTCTTCCTCATAGATCATTATAGTCTTTAAATTTTTACCTATACAATGTAATTATCTTATATATTTATTTAGATGGAGCACACAGAGTCTCTGCATGACATGAATGTATATAAAATTTTGAGACTGCTGTTTAATAATTTATTTTGAAACTATTTTTTGGTTGGATCAATTCTCGGCCATTTCAATTGCTTAGAATGTACATTTCAGTTTGTTTTTTTATTAGTTGACGTATGATTACATTTGATTGTGGTTTGTTTCAGGCGGCAATGGCGGCAGAGGGAATGCAGACAAGGGTGTTTGCCTTACTGAAGAATGTGTGCGAACAGGTATGTTTTTCAACTCTCTCCCTTCTTTTTGCATGATATAATTATAACTTTGCGGTGTGGTTACATGCAAAACTTGTTTTAATAAGCTTCTCACCATCCCCTCTAGCTCCCCCTACAGCTTATATAACATAATTTGTCAATTACATTACAGTATTACCACGATGATGATGATAAAGTTAACCAATTTAACGTGATATAACGTATGAAATTATTTTGAAGAGGAAGAGTTCATTATTATAATAGATATTCAATTTAAAGTAATGAATATATTAGAAAAAAAATCTTATTATTTTCAGACTTCAAATATTTGAAGAATACTTCCACTTTAAATTTTATAATGAAACAAAATCCATACAGAAAAATATACCTAGAAAGAAGGGAAAATTTTAAGAAATAATGAGACATGGAAATAGAAAATTAGCAGTTGATAAAAACGTATAAGAAAAGTTGACAAATGGATAATAAGGATCATTAGTAAGATAAGAAGGGTAGAAAAATTTGTGTAATGATAAAGAAAAACGAGTAGGGTAGAAAAAGGTTATTCTGTATACTGATGATACTGACGGAATAACTTGACAAAAACCTTGGGGTTTCTTGATTATATACGTAGTAAACTCTGCAGTATATACGTGTTTTATTACACGGAACCTAACCTATATCATCTCTCTCTCTCTCTCTCTCTCTCTTTGTTTTAAGCCACTCTTATTTTTTCTTCTCTTTTATCTCACTCATGTTTTCATTTCCTTGAGATTATAGAACCTCAGATTATTACAAAGCATAAAAAAAGGTTAAAACAAATCCACTTGTTTGCTTCATTATTTTTTACATTTTTATTTTCCAGTATATATTTGAATATTTAGTAGCACCAGTAAGCGTAAATGTTTATTAAAAAGAGGTCAAATAAAACTGCGTAAGTTTTTTTTTTATTTAATATACAATTTTAATTAACGAAAGGTTGACTATATAGTGTTAGTCATTTTAATATCTGAAGTAGATTTTTTTTTTTAAATAATATAATGTAGTTGAAGCTAAAATTTAATTATATTCCATATTAAGTAGCGTGTATAAATGACTACATAAAATTTACATCATCATCCCTTTTTCTTGCGCAAATACAATTTCTCTTTTATCTTTTGTTGCAACACGTGTTTGACCTACGATGAAATTTATATATCAAAATAATTAATGAAAAATGTCGTTTCTTTTTATAAACAAACAGAGAGCAGAAATTCTGAAGAAGAAATATTCTCCTAAATAACATTTGAAAAGATTTCTTAGAAATAAATATTTTGCTAAAGGAAAAATGATTGGATCTCAACAAAAATATTGATTATGTAAAATTTTAAAGGGAAAATAATTCTTCATTGAATTTTTATGAGTCTTAATTAATAATTACAATAAAAAAATATAACGAGTATACATATCTATTTTTTTTTTAACTACATGAACATTTTTATTAAGCTAGCATACTGTATATGAAAGTCTTATAATTAAATAATCTTCCTTTTCAATGTAAATAATTATGATGCTGTTGTTTATTTATCGGTATTTTTTAGAGCATTATTTGCTCTTCATTGTACAATATATTATTTCATGTTGTTGTTTATTCTATTGTACAGTAATATTGTTATATTTAGTCTTTGAGATTGGTTTTATTGAATTTATCGAGTTTTTTTCAAGCTGCAATCTAATGTATACAGCAAGTAAAGTGAATGTCAGATACTTTCAATGTAATTAATTTATTCATTAATCTATAATTATGGATAACTGCATATTTATAAAATGCCATAAATGCATAAAATATTCAAATACCAAAACATATATACTTACATTAACTGCGCGGTGTACGTTTTTAATATTGTGAAAATTTTATTCATCCTTTTTATTTTTTTTTTCTCGTCTCGTTATATTTTCTCGCACTGTTACGATATTCCCCCCCCCCCCCCAATTATCTGCACAGAAACATTGCAAAGAAATTTTAGAGCCAGTATGGTATTTTAAAATAATGATATATTTTTGCATGATTGAATTTTGTAGCTGCATCATTATTATCTGCGATTGATACCACTGCTGATCCATGTCACAATTTCTTCCAATATGCTTGTGGTTCATGGAACAAAAGGCACGTCATTCCTGAAGACAGAAGTTCAATAAGCACGTTTGAAGTGATGGCTGACCAACTACAAGTTATACTAAAAGGTGAAAGAACCCTTTAACCTATTTTATCCTGTTATTTTGTCGTATACAATCACTACAATCAGGATAAGTAAACAATATCCTGGTATACGTATATATAAAAAAACATAACTTTATCTTTGTTTGGCACAAACTCAGAAAACTATTGTACCAAGAATAATGTATCATAAGTTAAAAAAAAAAAAAAAAAAAAAAAAAAAAAAAAAAGAGACAATATAATATAAATTTTTCTTTATCACACATTTTTTATTATTTGAATAAAGATAGAAAATATATGGGAGTTGAGAACTTATAGTTTGTCTTCATAGTTTTCTTAAAAGATTTTCTAACATTTTATGAAGCCTGAAACTTGATGTTGAAAGTAAAGAGAGCATGAACGTAAAAAATAAAAAAAAAGGCAAAGTTTTTGTTTTTAAAACTTTTGTTGAAGAAAATCTTCAATTATAATATAACTCTTTTTTTTTTTTTTTTTTTTTATTCCTCCACCCTCCATTACAAACTTTTTCAGTAGTGAAAACACAATGAATTCACATAAAACAATATTGACATTTTTTTTACTTGCATTATACAATTTTAGTTAATAGAGAGCACGATGTTACGAAAAAAAAATGTTTTGCTCAGATAAGACATGTTCACAAGGTGCAATAAATTTGATTACTTGCAATCTCCATTTAAAACAATGAAATTTCCATACAATCAGATTTACTGCATTTATTGCATAAAAATTGTTTCATGTAAATAGGCCATATAATAGACAGAACTCACGTCATTAATTTATTTACAAAAGATTAAAACAAGAAAAATAAAACATCTCAACATAATATATGAACACGAGGTAAGAGTCTCTTGAGACTGTGCCTTGTATAAAAGTATAAAAGTTTCAATTTTTAATATTTAAAAACCCCATACGTAACCCGTAAGATACAATATTATTATTTTTCTTTGCTTTCTTACTAAATTTTCTATGATAAGTTATTTTTTGTAAGTTTAATTATTTTGCTTGTATAATTGAGGAAGTCAGTTTATTTACAAAGAGCATGCAAAACTTACTTTATATATTAGAGAAAAGAAAACAAACAAAAAACTTTTATAAATATAATATTTTTTGGATAATATATTTATACCAAGCAGTTATAAAATAAATCACTTCCAGTATAATACATTAAGCCATTAATCCTTTTATATTGCGGATAAACAAACTTGTGATATGCACATATTATGTAGGCATTTGTGTGTGTGTATAGTATATATTATACATAATAATAATAATAATATATATATATATATATATATATATATATATATATATATATATATATATATATATATATATATATGGTAATTCAATATCACTCATGCAAAGGTTTTGCTTAGGTATATTTATTGATTACCGATAAAAAATTACTTTGACTTGAATCCTTTTTCCATTCTATTTACTTTTTAAAACACATTTCACACTGACTACCCCCTTGCTCTTTTTCATATGCCATTTTTTTTTACCATTTTATTGAATATAGTTTTCATATAAAAGTAATAATTAAAAATTATATTTATTATACATGATTTGAACAAATAAATCAATAATCAATATGACATTGTTGTAGTAATTTATCTATACAAACATTTCATTAAAATTTTAATTTTTATGTCATCTGGTATCATCATAAATAATTATTTTAATAAATTAGCATTTTTTTTATATGTATAGCTTGGTCGGTAATTTTGCTGTATGTAAAAAAAAATTAATATGTATTGCCTTGAGTATTTGAAATTAAACATTTTGTTTAATTAAAATATTCATGTGCTCATTGTTTCGCATCATAAATTTGGAAACTTTTTTTTTTTTTAATTATGTGCCTCTAAGCAATATGAATAAACAGATACACATACATACGCACGTACAGTACATACATAACGTTCTAAAATATACATGTTTCGTTTAAATGTTTATTTTTCATATATAAATATAACAACAGTAAAATATGTTATGTAAATCAATCTAGAAATAAAAATAAAATAGCGTCTTTATTTAGAAAGTAATTTTAAAAAAGCGTGATTCCGCATTTCTGATAAAGTATAAAAATACTTTTATAAAAAGCGGCCACAATTTTATTTGTCGAAATATTGTAAAAGAATTAAAAGTTTAATTTTAAAGTAAATAGCTTAATGGATCGTTTTACTATGAAAAAAGAATAATAACGATATTTATGTTGAGAAATTGTGAATTAAAAAATTAGTTCATTTGTTTCATTGCTTTGTTTTGCTTTCTTGTTTACAACAGGAGTCCTCGAAGAGCCCTTCAATGAGCATGATAGTGAGGCTACAAGAAAGGCGAAACTCTTTTATAAGTCATGCATGGATATTCGTAAGTAATAATTTATCATACATTATATTTCTTGTAGCACTTATTTTGTGTGTGTAATCCAAGAACCATTATTATAAAAGTTGACTAATTTTAATTTAAAAATATAATCAGTGTTGTAAATATTCGACACTTGCATTAGCTTCTCGTATGCAACTTTTAATCTTGGTAAAAATTTGTACAACAGTATTATTATCTAATAAATCCAAACAATCATGTACAGCTCAAATTCGGCGTCTTGGTGATACTCCACTACGGCGAGCTCTTTCAAACCTAGGCGGGTGGCCAGTGGCCCAAAAAGATTGGAGTCCTCCACGTTATTCTCTGGAGGTGCTTCTTGGCAGACTACGAGGCGAATACAATGAACGAGTCCTCATCGAGCAGTGGGTCGGCCCTGATGACAAGAACTCCTCCGTGAACATCCTGCAGGTGCGGCCCAAGTAAGAAGATCGCCCGATTCCGATCTCCCCATTCTCATATAGTACCGGGACATATTTTACTCCATTAAAATGACAAATATTTTAACCTTATCCCATTAATAAAATAAATATCATATATCAAAATATCATTCATCTCAAAATAAATGATTTAAGATAATATAATTTAATTAACTCAATTAGAAAATCCCTAACAGAAATCGGATATTTCTTTGTTAATTTAAATTAGATTTATTCAATTATAAATATTAATTATTGCATCAAAACATTGGGGAGCCCATAAGAGGGATAGTCAATATCAAATTTAAAATTAATCCTTTAGCTATAGTTGCTTACTAAATCACTAATGTGTGAAAGCTATTTAATACTATTTCTTTTCCCTGTATGTAATTGCTTATTGTGTTATTTTTCTTAACTGAAAAGTTGAAAAGTTTTTTATGTTGAAAAAAACAGTTTTAATAAAACGAAAATCTAACAAAATTTGTTAAAAACAAATTATCAAGTCAAAAATCATATTTTAAAATTTAAATTGCAACAAATATTAGATTTTTTTTTCATTTTAAACGCATAGATGTGTAGGTTGACAAAATATATATATATGTTTCCTTGAGTTGAAAATAACAGCCAGAACATTTTATAAAGTATTCCGTTCAAATAAAATTGAAATATCTGACTATACATTCACATAAAAAACTTTTTATTGGTTTTATTTTTCATATAACTTTTAGGCTGAGTGCTTCCATACAAAATTCACATATGAAACGAGGACCCAATATTGATTTATGTTACAGAAAATATATGTATTTAGTAACTGGAAAAAAAATTATTCAATACATTTTATTTATAAAATTACAACTACAGGTTTAACAATAAAATACAGCATATTATTATGGCTTTAATAGGACTCTAAAGAGTTTATCTTATCTAATAAAAGTGTTTTAAATTAACATATTACAAATTTAAATAGACAAATTAATTTTATAATAATACATATAAAAAGTAGACATTTATATACGTTTTATATATTTAATTTAGCCCCTATTTAAGCTGGATTGTAAGTATGCAGATGTTTCTGCATGTTTATTATTATTATTTCTTCAATAAACGACAAATGCAAAGTTTCTAATCTTCTTGCGTTGTAAACAATTTTTTACACAACTAATTTAAATAAAATAATAGAAAAATAGGTGGTGATGAAAAGACTACACAGTTCAGAGTACGTATAACGACTAATAGTTTTTAGGAGATTAACCAAAACATCGCATTGAATCTTAGTATTTAGTTTCAAATATGGATAGAAAATAATAATAATATATTAATATAAGTGAACTAATCTTATACAAATCTAGTCCACTTTATTACTATTCTGTTTGTTCAATTTCAATATTTTTATATAACATTTTGTCTTCGTATTTGGTGCAGTTGGACCAGATGGAACTCGCTCTCCCAGGAAGAGATTATTATTTAAAGAAAAGTTCAGAAGGTGAACTTCGAGCTTATCATCGCTATATGACAGAAGTTGCTTTATTACTCGGTGCTGATCCAAAAACTGCATCTCAGGAACTTGACCAAGTATTGCAGTTTGAAAAACGTTTGGCAAACGTACGTAAAGTTTTCTGATGTTTCATTTCTCGATTATTATTTTTATAATTTTATTTTTAGATCACGTCAGCTCCTATATAATTCATTTGCATGTTCATAATTTTTTTAAAGGCGTCTTTACCGGAAGCTGATAGACACGACACGAGTTCGATCTACCGGAAATTAACACTGGCTCAACTTCAACGTGAAGTACCGCAAATCAACTGGCTTGAATACTTGAATGCATTCCTACATACTCGTATTGATGCAACTGAACCAATCGTCAGCTACGCTATGCCTTATTTCCGATCAATGGGCAAGATTATTAAAGAAACTGATCGAAGGTACTGGTTATTAATATATAATTATATATATTGTGAATAATTAATTTTATTTTCCAACAGGGTAATTCATAACTATCTACTATGGCGTCTTGTAATGAATTTAATGCCTCATATGATCGATGAGTATCAATATAAACGTGTGGAATTTCGTAAGATTTTGTTGGGTATCTTAGCTGAACGTAATCGTTGGAGTCAATGTGTTGATTGGACTAATAAAAAGCTTGGAATGGCAGTTGGAGCTCTTTTTATTAGAGATAACTTTAATTTGGAGAGTAAGGTAAGTTATATACAGGGTGTTTATAAAAAATGGCCCGTTTTTAAACGAAAATTACAATATGAGTAATAATGAAAAATAAACTTTTTATACATCAAATTAAAGCCTATATTATGGCAATTTAAAAAATTACAACTTAAACTTTCTTCGTCAATTACTCTTCTGTTGAGACAAAAAAGAATAAAAAATGAGAGAAATTAAAAAAAAAAAAAAAAAAAAAAAAAACGACAATTTTTTCAGGCGCGAAGAGCTGCAATAATTCGCCTTTGTTAAAAATCTTGCTTTACTTCAAGTTAAAAAACAAAAAACGTTAACTTAAGGCTTCTACTCGTGAGCACCATTTGTAGCTCGACACTGGTCCAGATGCACTTCCAGATCTCGCCATACGTTCTCCAGCATGTCCAGGTGTCACGGAGCGGATAGCTGCAGTGATGCGCTGCTTGAGAAACTCTGATAAATCGCACTTAAGTTTTGAACACGATATCTTTCACGTATCCCCACAGGAAGAAGTCGGGTGGTGTGAGGTCTGCAGGAAACGAGGTTACAATTAAGTGGGACAACTATCTGGACATGTTACAAAATTACGCTGTGCCTCAGTTACTACAAGCTCAGGAAGAGTGGGGATTTGATATCACGTTCCAGCAAGATGGTGCTCCACCGCACTGGGCAAGAGATGTTAGACAGTATCTCAACCAAGTGTTCCCAGGCAGGTGGCTGGGTCTTGATGGGCCGACAGCATGGGCTCCACGGTCTCTTGATGTCACACCACCCGACTTTTTCCTGTGGGGATACGTGAAAGATATCGTGTTCAAAACTTAAGTGCGATTTATCAGAGTTTCTCAAGCAGCGCATCTTTGCAGCTATCCGCTCCGTGACACCTGGACATGCTGGAGAACGTATGGCGAGATCTGGAAGTGCATCTGGACCAGTGCCGAGCTACAAATGGTGCTCACGAGTAGAAGCCTTAAGTTAACGTTTTTTGTTTTTTAACTTGAAGTAAAGCAAGATTTTTAACAAAGGCGAATTATTGCAGCTTTTCGCGCCTGAAAAAAATGTCGTTTTTTTTTTTTTAATTTCTCTAATTTTTCATTCTTTTTTGTCTCAACAGAAGAGTAATTGACGTACAAAGTTTAAGTTGTTATTTTTTTTAATTGACATAATATAGGATTTAATTTGATGTATAAAAAGTTTCATTTTTCATTATTACTCATATTGTAATTTGCGTTTAAAAACGGGCCATTTTTTATAAACACCCCGTATATCTTAACCCATATAATTTTGTATTATTGTTATTATTTTAGGAGACAGCTTTAGAAATGATTCACACGATTCGCGATGCTTTCAATGACTTGCTAGCTGAAAATGATTGGATGGATAATGAAACTCGTGCTGTGGCAAAGGAAAAAGCTGATGCTATGAATGAAAGAATTGGTTATCCTGAACTTCTCACGGATCGTATTGAACTCGGCAAGGAATATGTTATGGTAAGTTAATTAGCATCAGTTTGATAGTCAATTAGCTTTATTTGATTCATGCAAAATTTACAAGCAATATAAACTTTTGCGTTGATATAATTTGATTATAATTGATATGCGTTGATGTATATTTTTTGAGACAATGATTGAGAAAAGGTATTACAAAATATTTCTATCATAATTATTCATACTATAAAAAATTAAGCTAAAATAGACCTGAAATTGATTAAATTATTGAAAAATACATTTGTCGTAAAGAAAAAAAAAACGCTGTTTTCAATATTTTTCAAAAACTTGGATTGATTTATCCACTACTTGTATTATAGATCTTAGAAATTATAAATCAACGTTTTATAATATGCATTACAAAATAATTATTTTAAAATGACAAAAAAAAAAAGAAAAAAAAAAAAAAAAGAAAGAAAGAAAAAAGAAGATAAGCCAAATAAGAGAGTTTTACTTTTCTATATAGGTGTTAAATCATGAAGCTTTTATAATAATTATTCATTTTCTTCTCTCTTCTTCTTTTTTAGCTTAACATTACAGAGTCAGAATTTATTGAAAATATCTTCAACGTTCTTCGTTACGACGCTTATCATAACTTACAAAAACTTCGACAACCAGTCAACAAAGATAAATGGTCCACAGATCCCGCTGTCGTCAACGCTTTTTACAACCCAAACAAGAATGATATAGGTAACGTACAAACTAAAAAAAAAAAAGTGTCATATATAAAGCTATTGAATGATAAAAAAAAGTGATTTCGAATTTGTGCAAACTTACTATCTTTAAATTCAATTTTAAAACGTATAATATAAACACTGAAATCTACTTTAGATATTAAAAAAAAAGATAATAACAACAAATCACAGAATAACTGTAGATATTTTTTAAAAGGATTATTTAAATGGGTTTTTATTTTCAATTAATTATTTGAAAGTAGTCGTTTATTATTGCTTCGTGTTTAAAATTTTCAATTTATTTTTATTTATAAGAGATTATTGGATTTAAAGCAATTGATTTAAAAATAATTTAAAATTAGCCATCCATGAATACATTACTTAAAACCGTAGTATTGATTATTGAATCGTAAGTAATAAAATATTTTTTATTATAATAAAAAGTTCTATCGTTAAAATCTAATAAAATTGAAAATCACATTATTTCATTCGTATAATAAAATGCAGCTCTCTTTATAATTAATAATAAATAAATAATAATAAAACATAAAATAATCCTTAAAGCTCTCTTTCATTTTACTTTTTAATAAACTTATTTATATTTTATAAATCCATTACCATAGAAATTTTATCTTGTTTATGGCTTATTAAATTAGAAGAGAAGCGAATATTTAAATGAGTTGTGGTATTATTGTATTATTATTATTATTTATAATAATAATATTAAGCTTATTCCTTATATTTTTATTTAAATACAGAAAACTTCATTTGCTATATTTTTAATTTATATACGTCGGCAAAGCTATTAGCTTTTTATAATAAAACAAATTCTTATATCTCCATTCTACCTAAAGCTAAACACTTATTTTAGCGTAACTTTGATTTACTATCTATTAATTTGAATTTCTTCTTGAGGAAGTTTTGTTAAAACTTAATAAGTTCTATTTTTATTTTGCATCTAAAAAAAAAAAGTGAAATGTACAACTTTATATTTGAATGATTATTTCTTTAAATTATTAAACAAAAATAATAATAAAAAATAACAAAAACAACAACATTGATTCCGATTTTTTAATTTACACACGATTCTGATAATATATTTTACCATTCAAAAACTTGCATTTAATTTGCAATATTATACTTATGAGGGAAGCACAAGCTGAATTTGAATGGTAAAATATATTATCAAAATCGTGTGTTCAGTACATACACTAACGAAAAGTGTATAAATTAATTTTCTTTTGCTCTTCACGCGCATCGTAAATCTCTTCTAGTTAGAAAATTAAATTTTCTTTACGAAGATTTCGCATTTATAGCAGTTTTACTATATTATATTTTGTGGTAGAGAGAATTTTATTGGTAACAAAATACACAGTGGTATAGAAGCGCGGTTGGCGCGGTAGGGAGCCCCTGCCGGCGATTGCTTAGGCAACCCGCAGAGCCAAGCGAAAGAAACAGTTGCCTATAAGCCTAGGAGCTCCCTCTTCAATCTTGCCAAGGATTAACTTTGTTATTTGAAGGTTTTATATTGGAAATGAAGATTACAGATAATTACTTTACAACCACAATGTTTCTAATGAGATTTGCTGTAATGGTAAAATAAAAGCTTTTGTAATTAGGTCATGAGATAATAAAGAAAAATTATTACATTTTCTGGAAGATAGCTCAATTTTCACTTATTATTATTATTATTTTGGAGCATTGAATTTTTTTTTAACTAATTCTTAAAGTTACATCAAGAGACGATAAAAATTACATGCTAATACTTATGGTAGTTACATCAAAACTTCCCATTTCAGAATCACATTAAAAATAGTAAAATTGTATATTTATATACCTACAAATATCAATTTTGTTAGGAATGAAAAAATAAAAAATACATGTAATAAAAGGCTCTATCAGAATATATATTGCCGTAAACTGTTTAATAAAAGAAAAATTGACACTTAAATTAGTACTTAATATCATCTTAAATACAATATAAGTTATATTTAAACTGTACCGCATGTAAATCAAAAACTTGCCCAACATATAGACTGAATTGCAACACTAAAAGTGCAAGTTTTTCATTTCATTTCAGTACATACAAAGGAAGCATACAATATTAAAATGTTAATTTAGTTTCATTTGAAAATTTGCAAAGTCTGTAATGAAATGTTATTGTGCAGTGTTCCCAGCGGGTATCTTGCAGCCTCTGTTCTACAGTCAACATTTCCCAAAATCTCTTAACTACGGTGGCATCGGTGTCGTCATTGGACATGAAATTACCCACGGATTTGATGACAAAGGTTTGCATAATATATACTTAATTATAAAAATCATAATTACAAATTTTTTACTTTCAATTTTTGTGATTATTAGTGTAGAAATTTTTAACCACAATAAGTTTTACATATACTAATAAATTTATTATAATTTTTTTTTTGAACTCTTTTGTTTGGTTGAAATAGGTTATTGATTAATTTATTTAAAACATCAATCAAACTGGTAAACTATGCACGATGGTCTTGTATTGGTGTTCACTGATTTTTATCATACATGTATTCTCTGTTATAAAGTTTTATATTTTATTTTTGTACTTTTACATGACATTACTGATACGTTGTGAATTGTTAGGTCGCCAGTTTGACAAAGACGGTAACTTGATGCAGTGGTGGAACAACGCTACTGTCCGGGCTTTCCGCGAGCGCACCCAGTGCATCATTGACCAGTATTCGAACTATAGACTCGAAGATGTTGATTTGTTTGTCAACGGTCGTATGACGCAAGGAGAAAATATTGCCGATAATGGTGGATTGAAGCAGTCATACAGGGTATAACATGACAGTTAATTAAAATATAATTACTCAAATATAGTCTAAGAAATATACAGTTGACAGTTGAAATATTTTTTTCTATTGCCCAGTATCAATTATAATACGTACATTTCAATAGATAATTTATGTAACTGAAAAATTTATAACAAAAATGTAATACAATAAATAGTTATGAATATATTTATAGACTTTCAAATCAAATTATCTTTATGTGAAAAACTCGTGAAACCAACTTTAGTTGTATAATTATTACGTAACGTCCTTCTTCCTCTTTTTTTTCTTTACAAGAAACAAAAGGAAATTACGGATAAATCGTGTTGATATGACTTCACTTTTCTATTTTTAATAGTATCGTAAGAAAAGGCAGTGATATTTATTTGTTTTTAAATCCCAGACTGGAAGTTTTTAACGTATTTTACCAATAACGGTTACCAAAATAAATTACAACAAATCATAATTGTATAACATACAATTCTAATATTAATTATTTCTAGGCTTACAAGAAATGGGTTGCCCAACACGGAGAAGAGCCACGTTTACCTGGAATTTCACTTACTCACGATCAACTTTTCTTTCTAAATTATGCCCAGATTTGGTGTGGATCAATGCGGCCTGAAGATGCACTAACAAAAATTCGATCATCAGTTCATTCACCAGGACCAATTCGTGTACTTGGTCCTTTATCTAATTCCATAGACTTTGCTAAAGCTTATAACTGTCCTCTTGGATCTCCTATGAACCCATTGAAAAAGTGTTCAGTGTGGTAAAATAATAATAATAATATTAATTATAATAATAATCAAAATTATAATCTTGTTTTTCTGCTACTTCAACATAAAAAAAAAAAAAATAATAATAAATAAATACCTGTGTATATTTGTTTCCTCTATAAATTCAAGGAGGATAATTTGAATACGCACAAACAAAGCTAATACGTTCGCGCAGGATTGTGAACTAAATGGCACCGAGTGATTGAAAAATAAGAAGAAAAATAGTAATAATAAAAAATAAAAATACCTCCCTTTTTATCCTTGTAACTTATTCCATTATCAAGGTGTTTTCAAATGTTGGAATCAATTTTATTGCTTTTCATTTTTTTTAAGTAAAAGTACACTATATTATGAACAATTTTTTTCATATCCTAAGAAACGATTATTAGAAATAATCTCTTTTAGATCATGTAATCACAATTATTAGAGAATTTTATCAGGTTTCTTCAGTCATCAATTCTTATGTGCCGTTTTTTTAGAAATACTCTAATATTAAGATAATTTTCAGTATTAAATAGTTCTATGTATTTCTGTGTAAAAATAATTAAATAAGTTTTTCAATTACACTTTTAAAAGAAAAGTTGAATTTATACTCTCTTATACATTCCATAATAATATTATATCGACACACTAATCGTTCATTAAAAAACTTTAATACCTTTATTCCACATTGAACACCTTGAGTGTAATGTTAAAACTCATTACATATTCCATAAAATAAACTTTGTAAAAATTATAAATAATTAATATATTAATGTATTTGTGTTATACATATTATGTAATAAATTTTGTGAGTTAATATATAATCGAGAAAATACTCAGCACAACAGAACATTTTATGATAATATTGAAAGAAAAAAAAATCATAACAGATTTAACAACAGATTTCTTTACAGAAACACTTAAATGTGTGACTTAAAATAATAATAATAACATTAAAAAATAATAATAATAATAAAAGGTTCATTTGGTAAATTCATTACCCCTCATTTCTCATCGTAATGTAACTCTGTATTTTTCATGTATATTTTATTCTTAAAGTCAACATGTAAAAGATAATTATAACAAATTATAATAATATATAATATAGCATTTCCATTCACTACATTATACCAAAATAAACTTTGAAAAAAACTATCTAATTGTGAGTATTTGTTTTTTCTTTTACCTCTTCGTTCCTATATTCTAAAATAAGTATTTTTATAATAATTGCATACATTACATACGTACGTACATTTGGTTAGCTGCTCTCATTTGTATTTTAGTAAAACTCAAATTACATTGGTTTCTTTTTAAAACAATTATATCGGATTGAATTTTTTTGGAAGTTAACGTTTTTATTTTTGGAAAATCTCCCTTCCTCTCTAAATAGCTTTATTTTGAAAAATATATCAAAATTATGTTGTTTTGTCAGCCAGTGAAAAAAATTACAATGATACCTTTATTTTTACTGTACTGATAATAATTTATAAGTACTTTTAAAAAGAATGTAGTGCTAAGCATAAAAATATTTTATGTCTAAACTTATAGTAATAAAAGTAATATAGTTTTGGAGTTCTCATTACATTGTTATCATATTTAAAAATTTAGAAGAATTAAAAAAATTATAAAATATAAATGAGTAAATTTCATTATAGCTATACTATATACCTATAAACTATATAACCATCAGACAATCACTTATGTGGCGTTTATTTACTTATACCAATCTATACAAGCTTCTGCAACTTATTCATCCATATTGACGTTATAAGTTTTATTTTCCCTATATACAATGAAATCTATATTAAGATCTTCAAATGTCAACTCATTATAGAGCCACAAAGTTAAGTATTTAATTACAGTATAAGTGCAACCAGTAGCAGAAGTGAGGTAAATGACGCGCAAACCACAAATTAACAACTAATATTTCAACGACGTAAAGTACCACATCTGTTTATGCAATCATAGAAATGTATGCAAAATATATATTTATATTTATCTATTAATTTTATTATTTATAATAACCGCAATAATGAGCATTTAACTAAATCTTCACATCACATTGAAAATATCAATTTAATGAAAAAATCAATCAATAAGTTTATTAGATGTAAAAAATTTACGATAGACTTCATTCTTCTTTATAAGAGCTAGAATTTGAATCTAGTTGTAAGTACTTGAATTTTAAGCGAAAATAGGATTTTAATATGCATTACAAAATGATATGCCGTTGCTATTATTATTTCTTACTTAAATGAAACTACATTTTATGGTTTGATGGCGGTGTGGTGTAAGTTGACAAGTCACGCCACTATATAGCAACACTTGCATGAATAATGAATCAGTAAATAGGAAATTACGTGTAACAAATTATTTAATGAATCATATAAAAATAGGTCGTAAGGCTATGTAAATATTCTAAAAGATTATTCTCTATTTAGGGATATTAAATAAATTTGAATGTCTCCGGGAAATTTCGGGCTATTTGGATGAATCCACCACATAAAGATAGGAAAAATGTGGAACTTTTTTTCCATGTCCATATCATAAACAACCCTTATACACGATTTTTAATATAATATCCTTTTCAATACTTTCTTTTAATAAATGATTTTTTTTTATTTCATTTTCGTGACTTTTGAATATCATTTAGGCCCTCCATCCAAATATAAAAATTTAAAAATAAATTTGAAAACCATCCCTTCAGCAATTATGGCGTAATATCCATTTTTGATTTCTTACGTATTTTTTATTCCATAAGGGTTGTTAATGATATTTGCATGGAAAAAACCGTGTACATTTTTCCTATCTTTGAGGTGGTTTCATCTATATAACCCAAACATTCACGGAAATATTCAATTTGATTTATTATAACTCTATAGTGAACGAACATCCTGTATATAGGTAACCGGCTGATATCTTAAAAACTGATTGGCCGCGAAATATAACATTAACACGAAGTATACAGATAAAACGTTACTTTAAACTTTAGCTATATATATATGTTAAACACATGCAAACCCTATCAAATATTTAATTTATTTCACTATTTCAAGATAACATGTAAATAAGAAACGTCAAATTTTAGCCCCAACTTTTAAGTCAAATTGCTGAAAATAAATAACGTAGAAAGAACTTATATGTGTAAAAATAAAGTTACACATTTTACTATAATAGTGCTACCAAGTCAGTCCTAAGTAAATTTAATATTAGTGTTTTAATTGTAAAATTTCTATTCAAAATGAAGAAATTTATTTAAATTTATTATTTGTAATTAAAAAAATTATGAATTTAATTTGAAACTTATTTGAAATTGTTAAATACAGGGAAATATGAAAACAAACAAATTATTTCTAGGATCAATAGCAAATTCTGAACTTTTTTTTAGTGTTATTTTCACATGGTTGATAAATAGTTCTATTTTTTTGTATGATGTAGAAATTTATTGAAGTTTTATTTATTATGTTATACAATCAATGGCATGCCATCCATTGCATGAACACGTTAATTTTAATAACTATTTTTACTTGTTAAAGGCATACAAAAGAATAAAAATTAAGCATTTATATGACAAAACACTTGCATGGGACTTACATAAATAATATTACTTTGTCTCAAAACTCAACTGTAGTATAGTTTCAGTTCGCCATAGCAGTGATAAGAAAATGTCAACTTTTGCAACCTGCACAACATTTTCATACAATTTTTTACCTGTTTCTGACGTCATAAACAGAAATATTCACACAAATTGCATACTTTACAGTTTTTTCACGCTCTCTTGTGGGGCCTCATTTACGTTCTGGTAAAAATTATCAATTATCATCAATTTTGGAGATCATATTTTCTGTTTAATCATTAAAAAGAACATGTTCTTTCATGTTGCCTATATATTAAATGTTTTTGTTTTTTTAGATCTATAGGATATTTAAGTGTAATTTTATGGTGTAAGATTTATTTTACTGTACATTTTTCTTTTATTACTATTTTTTCCTTAAAACCATACATGGCTTTAAGGAAATATGTACAGTAAAACAAATCTTATACACCATAAAATTACATTTAAATATCCTATAGATCTAAAAAAAATAATATTAATAAACATGAAAGCAAAGTTCCAAATTTTTACAGTTCTAATTTGTTGAGATTAAAGTGTTTTATTAAACGATAGAAACATGTATTTTTTAAAATATATTTTTCCATTATTATTATCACTGAAATATAAATAAAAAAAAATTCATATATTATATAAGTGCTATTTTAAGCAAACTTCCTTCAATATAATATACTTCCTTGTTACATAAACATGATTGTTTTAAGCAGTAATTGTTCCTTTATTTTGTAATCTATTCAAGCAAATGGCTATATAACAATTCAATTTTATGCATGAAAGAAAATACAATTTATGAGAAAAAGAGAAAAAAATGTGATCAATAAGTTTAATTTCAGTTAATTGTTTTTAGATCCTTTAAATGTAATATAATCATATACAAATGTAGCTTGATGATGAAAATTTAAGTGTTGTAAACCTCAACCAGCAAGAATTATTTTAATATAATATATATAAATATATATATATATTAGAATATTATAAATATAATATATTATATAAGTTGTTGATTATATAAGCATAAGTTGTACCTCGCCTAGAGGTTTGATAGATAGATATACACGGAAAATAAAATCTACTTAAATTAAGCAAAAAGCTAGTATTAAAATGCTGTGTTTTGCAATAGAGACAGTCCTAACTGAGAATTAGTAGGGCGGTATGCTAGACCCGCTCCTACCTGCGCGCAGCATAGCATACCTGTCGGTCAGGAGAAATAGACTCAGGTGAGGTGGGCTTGCAAACTCACCCCTAGTATATTTGAGTTAGCACTAATATACTAAATTTTAGAATTGGACCGCAAAATGGCGTACATGAGATTTTTTTAAATAATTCTGTGTATTAATTTAATTATTAATTATTATAAAAAATAAACGTTGGTAATAATTTGAAATATTCAATGAAATGAATAATTCCCGCGGTGGATGTTCTTAGTTTATTATAATTGTATGCAAATATACTTTCATATAAATTACATAATTATAAATTATATCATAATTTGTTAGTAGCGGGGGACAGAGGACCATTTTTTTTCAATGCGTCGATCGGGTTTGGCTACCATAGGCCATATCGATGAATATATCAAATATAATATACCATTGTGTTACTACATGACGACTCATTTTGCACCTTATTTGACTGTGCGATTACTTCATTTTTATTTTTTATGTAAAATCGTCACTTATAATTCTATTTGCATGTTATACGCGGTAATTAAGACAGTTAAACTATTTTTATAAATCTGATAGTTTAGAATTAATTACCTTCTTCATGGTCTCCTGAAAAATAGAGAAACGTGGCCATTTAAACGGAGATTGGCTGATTTTACAATGCTAGCTCCTAGTTCGCGGGAATACTAGATCGGCTCAGGCATGTTAAGCACAGCTGCGCTGGCAGTCAGGTGCCGCTCCTCCTGGATCTCAGGTGACATAAAAACTATACTGACTATAACTGACGCTAGGTACCGCTCCCCCTAGATCGCAGGTGGTATAAAATCTAGTGCTAGGGTTTTGGCGTCACTTATGCTAGAGATGCAGGCTACTCAGATCTTGCACGCATGTACTAGGGCGCGGGCTTATTTGCGTTAGTATACTAATCTACTTAAATTTAGCACATCTTTTTTTTCCGTGTATATATATATATATATATATATATATATATATATATATATATATATATATATATATATATATATATATATATATATATATATATATATATATATATATATATCCTGTATATAACATATATCAGTATATGTATACATACTTGAAAATATTTCAAACATTTAATACATCTCGTTTCTGTAATAAATATTATCCTATATTATATCATTTCTCTGTCATTAAACTATTTTACTCATTTCAGTTATCTCTTTGATATAGGTATACTTATAACACTATACACCATACTCATTTCATTCTAGTACGTGTGACACATTTTCAATAAACATAATATATTATAGCTTATAATATTAAAAGAATAGTTTGGTTTTACTAGAATAGTTTTTTTTTATTATTATCAGAGGTATAAAAATATTTTCCAATAAACAAATGTTCTGTTTTGCTTGAAAAATATACTCATGACAAAACAAAAATCGATGACAAAAAAGTACTGTAATGTTAGGTTTTGTGCTAAAAAAAAAGTTATTTTTATTTCATATATGTAACGGTGTGATTTATTTTTCTCCTTGTTATTGTGGATATTAAGAGATTACAGATACTATAAAATATAAAATTAATGTAAACATTATTTAATTAACATTAATTATCAACCGGATACTATGTGTTTATAAACTAAAGATATAAGTTTTAACGAGATGTATATTTTCATTTTTATATCTGTAAACCATGAGTGGCTGGAAAGATTAAAAAACTAATTATAAATTTAAAATAATAATAATATGTCCCACCGCGCCCAGGAGAGTAAGTCAACCCGATGGCGGCGTTCATGGCCTGTAGTGCCCAAATAATCATCAAATCGCCTTCTCGTAAAAAAAAGTCACAATGGTTTGGGTAGTGATAGGGTGCGTCCATCTTGGCTTCAGTATAAGCCCGGTGCCTGCAATAGCCCCCCCCCCCCCCACATAGCCCACACAATAGCCCCCCCCCCCCCCCCACACACAGAGTGTGGAATTATAATATCAAATGATTATAGTAAAATTAAGATCCCTCTTTCTACCACCTGCAGTATTTGGTACTGGATTATTCTCACCTTCCCCTTGAATCAAATAGGATTCTGGTGATGGTGTTACAAATTAAAAAGGAAAAGAACATGATAATGATAATTGTATTCTAATGGATACTAAAAAGTAAGATTATTATAAGTATTATTGCAAGTATTATTTATTTTAAATGCTTTTAATTCGACCTCCACCTTACAGTTCTATCCAGTTTCAAATATGACGTGTCATCATTCATTATATTTATCAAATGAGTAATACTGCTTATTTAATAGGATTTTTTTTTAGTTATCTTTTGAATGCTATTATTTTATTATTTTTAGGAAAATTTTAAATAATTTTCTTTTGATTGCTATTATTTTTATTACGATTAAAAGTTAAAAATACTTTATGATTTCTCAGCTTGTGTTAATCATGTAATACTGACTTCCTGCAATAATTACAGCAGCAACAGATTTCTTTATCATAAGCTTTATACAAAACACACTTGTGTGTTTTTTTTCTCGTGCATGTGGGACCACAGACGTCTATTTCCTGGGGAAATTTTGAACAGTTTGCAATCAGAGGTAAGATTTCTAAATATTTTTGGCTATAAATATTTTAATTCTCTGCTACAGTCGATAGTAAAAGTGAATAATAAATTACTTCTATTCATAATTTTCTTGTGGAAAATTGCATAAATATTCATTTCCAGAAAGAGGAATATTAACAATTATATTGCTTACCTAATCACTCAACCGTTATCACTCAATTACTTTTATTGCATGTAATCAAGTATTAAAATTATATTTACAAACTCACACATCTTTACGTTTGATACAAATTCAAATGAGCAGATGACAAATGAAGAATATAATAATTAATAAATAGCGACGATGCATTAAATATAAAATTTGTATAGTTAGCTTTTTCAAAAATTGTTATATTAAATGTCTCAGAATTTTGAAGACATAATTGTTTCATTGGAAATTTACAAAAATTAATTTATTAAAAATTAAAAGTTTTCTATTTTGTATGCCACTAATTGTAAGAGGTTGCTCTATAGGAAATGAATAGGATAATATAGGATACATGTGTGTATACATACACACATATATTGATAGAAAACATCATCAGAACAATTAAAAAACTGTGAGAATTTGATTAGTAATTTATTTTGTTTCCAAATCCAAAATCCTTTAATGTAATTTTATTCACAGTTTTTAACTAAATGATTGTTTATATTTACTCAAAAAGCAGAAAAGAAAGTGGCTCGAAGAGGAAACCACGTGACGGTAAAAGTGGGAGAAAAGTTGGTGCCAGCAGCAAGCTAGGCCTGAGCCAGCTCCCACTTTTACCGTCACGTGGTTTCCTCTTCCGGCACTTCCTTTTCCGCATTTTGAGTAAACATAAGCAATCATTTATTATATGACTACTTATACTAATTTTAAATCACGTAATAATAAGCATTAAAAAAAACGTTCGCTATTCATTAATGAGTAAATCTTTGGAAAAACACATAAGACGAATAATTTGCGACGTATATAATATACTGCATGACAAATTTCCCACTCGGTTATCAAGTATACTACAGCGCTGCTGCGAGGTTTGATAGGCTATAATATGAAGTCTTATCACTTATCAGAGTTTCTTTGATTTACTATGTGGATGAGATTCAGTATACAGTTATACAGTGGACGAACTAAACTAATTAGAATAACATTAAATACGCTTGTAAGTATTACAAACTGTCTTTCCCACCGCATTAATTTACCTTTCAATGTGTGTAGTAAAATAAATAAACATTGCACGTTGTATTGTATAATATATTGGTTCTAGAGTGAACTCTTAAGAAATTTGTAGTATCTCATATATATATATATATATATATATATATATATATATATATATACAGTATATAGCAATATTTATGCATAACAACATAATTTTTGTTATATCGATCAGCAATTATTGTATTTATTTTGTCCTTCAATACTTCACAAACTGGGGGAAAAACTAGTTAAGTAGGCAACTCGCGCTATATTTTCTATTGCAGACCCAGAATTAATGACGTCATGAATATCTAAACTTCCCTACTATTGTTTACAGATTTTTTAACCCCATTTTGTGAGGCTACAGAAGGGTTGAAGGATATATAATATATTGTGTATGATTAACGGTTCTACTTCATGAATTTTACATTTTTGATTTAATTTTTTGAGGCCAGTGAAGATTTTTTTCAGCAGCATTTTTTAAATTATAATATAATTATTTATCATACAGACGCTTTAAGATGGGTGAATTTCTAAATTAGAACTATAAAATTATCTTACGATTACGCAGGACTAATATTCTAATTTCGTGTTCACAGATAGTCAGCGACGTCTTCTCATATAATATTTCCTTATAGTATATAACTATGAGAGTACAAAATACAATGACCTCTTTAATATCAAGATATGACCTTATACTTAATTCAAATAAGTGACCGTTTACAAGACTCTGTTATGTATTTGATACATTGAAGCAGTTGAAAACTCATCAGCTGTTTTAATATATACCATGTTTAACTTAAAAGCAATATTATTGTTATTCTTTCTAATAAGATGTCATATAATAACTGCTTTAATAGATTTAAACTATTGTAGTGAAGGATTAAATACTGTAAACAAAATATATAAAAAGTCTGATAAATTTACATTTGATGTATATTCAGAAAAATTTTATCATGTTCGTTTGAACGATAATAAATCTCTTGCTTGCTGTGCTCCTGCAGGATCAAATATAGAATGGTAAGTCTCTACTTAAAGTTTTATCTTTTAACAAATTGATGACAGCCACTTTTTTTTATTAAAGTAATAAATTTATTAATATACTATTAATATATTTTTATTCTATGAGTCAGTATAATTATCCCACAGTTTGGTGTACTTTGATAACTATACTATCTTTCAACAACAGTATGTACTATATTAAATTGCTGTCAGTGATAGTAATGACACTCCCATGCACTCCTATGACACTATGCATTGATATAGAATATTGCGTAGTAATGGTATATAGCCAAATAAAGCCTGTGATTGTCACGAGGAAAAGGGAAAATAATACTTCTTACCGGCAAATATCTATATATTTTAAAGGGTGGGGGCCTAAAACACGTTGAAGTATGCTTCATTTATTTTTTTCCGGAATCAATAGTGCTGTTCATAAACCCTGCTCTTTGCCCCTAAAATGACGATCAGCTATGGTTAATCAAATGGAATGCGCATTTTTTTGGTGCAAGAGAACAGGGTTTACAAACAGCATTAATGATTATATAGTTTCCTCGAAAAAAAAAAAAAAAAAAATGTCTCCCCATTAGCATAAAAGCATAATGATAAGTTAAAGGTCCCGCGCCTTTTTCTAGCATGCCTATGATTGATGGATTGGTCGTATATATATATATATATATATATATATATATATATATATATATATATATATATATATATATATATATATATATTTTTTACTACTATTTGCAAAGCATTTTTTAATATATTTTTATAATTATTACAATGTTGTTTACTGCAGATTTTAACTTGATCTTTTTACTTGTACATTTTTGTATTTTCATGGATTTAACACAAAAACTTATATGTTACAGGTCAAAATGTCTTACAATTATAATTAGTATAATTTATAGAATCATATAACATATTTTAATTAATACACACTTTCAAACGAGAAAAATATTGATATACCTTTTTTTTATATATTTTGAATTTTTGTTCGAAACATAAGCACAACAAAAATAACATGTATATTATATTTCATAAAATTATAATTCATGTTCCATAAGATTAAGTCTACTTGCTAATTTAAGCTTTTTATGTCCAAATTAAGTACTTTATTATTTTATTTCAAACCCTCTAGAAATTATAAATTAGAAAAAAAAAATGATCCAGGCAGTTCATAGCAACATTGTCCATGTTGTTGTCTTGTCAAAATTAAAGGAATAGACCAGAGAAAAACATTAGCATTTATATCAAAATATGTACACTTGATGGGACTTACATAAATAACTTTAGTTTGTCTCAAAACCCAACTGTAGCTCCGTAGCAGTAATCAGAAATTTAGATTTATGCAACCCGCCTAACATTTTCATACAAATTTTTGCATGTTTCTGACGTCATAAACATAAATAGTCACGCAAATGGCATACTTTACAGTTTTTTCACGTTCTCTCGTAGGGCTACATTAACATTCTGGTAAAAATTGTCATCAGTTTTGAAGATCCCATGTCATTTTTATTCATTAAAAAGCACATGTTGTTTTATGTTTTCTGTGACTTTAAACTAAAAAAAATTTGAACATTTGTTCTCCAGGACATTAAATGGCAAATCACTTGATAAAACCAATTCCACATTCAGAGTGGTTAAAGAAGACCATCGGTATATTCAAACATCCAGAATTACTAATTATGACATTTACAGTCTACAAGAAAAGTTTTTTCAATGTATTGTCAGCAACAATCACTTTCCTGGAAAACAATTAACTCACGTTTTTACAATTTATAAAAGTGGTTAGTTTTAGTTTTATTATTATTATTTTAATTATATTTGTTTATTTTTATTCAAAAGTATATGAACTACTTGCATACGATTATTTTGAAATGTTTTTCATGAGTAATTTAACCAAAATATGTTTGAATAAAAAAATAAATAATGATGATAATAATTTAAACAACTAAATTAATTTATTTCATATTATATGGTATGTGGTTTATTAGATGGAACTATGCCAAGTATTAATCCTGTGAAACATGACTTGATACCCATTTTACCTGGAGTAAAAACTAAGCTACGTTGTTCATTGTTTTTAGGTAATTATATTGTTACAGTGATAATTATAAAATATGTTGTTTTTTTTTAAATGATATACGTAGACAGTAAAATGATCATAGACATTTTAAACTATTTATTTTATAAAATATAATAGAAAAAAAAACTTCCAGGCTATGACTCAAGGCTCGAACAATTGGTATCAACGAATTGGCAAAGTAATGTAACAAAACACTTCAATGAAACTTATCTGAATAGCAAAGACGTAAAGAAAGACTATATATACAGGTAAAAACAAACAAATATACAACTTAACATTCTAAGTGGGAATGATACAGCTGATTTAATATACTTTTTTTTCTTGATATTTTTTAGGGCAGGAGGAGAACTGATTTACATCACAACAATAGATATTGAAGTTGACACACATATTTGGTATCAAACCTTTGTTTTTAGGTGTAAGTTTATAATAAAGGGAAAAGAAAACAAGTATGAAAATGAGATCTCAGTATACCCACATGGTAAGTCAATTAATGTATAGTAATTTTATATATCAGTTAATGAAAGCAATCAAAAGAAAAATGAATATGTATATATATATATATATATATATATATATATATATATATATATATATATATATATATATATATATATATATATATATATATATATATATATATATATATATACATTGTCTTGATATAATAATTTTATTATTTTATACAATAATTTTTTGAAACATATGTCTTTAATTTTTTATTCAACATAACATTTGATCAATTTTTTGTTAGTTTGTGAGTGAGTACACTATCCATTCTGAATGTTTACAGTTAATTTAAATATAAAATCCCACTGTCAAAGAGGTATTTGATTTCTTTCAGAAGAGGTTTTTGTTTATTAAATTAA
The DNA here is from genome assembly GCA_949318235.1 of Ecdyonurus torrentis. Classification (NCBI taxonomy): domain Eukaryota; kingdom Metazoa; phylum Arthropoda; class Insecta; order Ephemeroptera; family Heptageniidae; genus Ecdyonurus; species Ecdyonurus torrentis. Next base: position 15,325,508 of record OX439129.1, read on the forward strand.
CATGTTGCCTGTTATACTGAACGTATCATTAAAATTGCATCTTCAACATTATCTTAAAAATTGTATAAATTGAAAAGAAAAAATAATATACACAAACAGCAGTGCTCTCGATTAAATTATAAACTTACATTTAATTAAAAAATATATTCCCCCAATCTCCCACATTAAAAAAAAGTCATAATAAACATGTTTAACTGGCTTTAATACTTATCAAATTAAATTAGTTAGGCTTAAAAATGCTTAGTTTATTAATTGAATATGATTTCATTCCAGAGAACCCCCTTGAAGATCTGAAGTCCAAGCATACATTGACTATAATGTCTATTTTAAGCGTTGTCGTCGTCATTACAGTAGCTGGTTTAATTATGTTACATTTTCAAATTGAAATACGGCTTATTATTAAGGATAAGTTTGGAAAACTCGAAACATCAGGTATTTCATTTTATTGTAATTTCACTCGACAAAATATGCATACAAATATACATAATATATATCTATATTATACGCCATAAGTGTAGATTAAATTATGTAATTTATACTATTATTAAAAATATTAATTATATTATGCCACGTAAATACATATTTATGTAATATGCATTAAATAAATTTCAAAATTTAATCTATACAATTACGTCCTATAAATAGCATTTATTGTTGCTTTTTTTTTTCTTTTTTTTTTTTTAACTGCACGAATAATTATTCCGTTCAACTGTTATGCTGTGTAACAAAATTATTATTCATTATAGCATAAATTATGTTGTTCTCAACAAATGTTGCTTAAATCAGGATAGCTTAATTATTACATATTATATAATATATTATAATTATTATCCCTGTAGTCGATTAAGAATTAAATATTAAAATGCACAGTGGTTATATCAATACTGGTGAGATTTGAGAAGTGTCCAATTCATGGGTATACAGTTAGATTTCTCTCAAATAAAATAAAAACACGAGAGAGAAAAATTAAATTTTGTAAAATAATGTAAAGTATTAGTTTAAAATATCTGTAAAATGTGACAAAACACGATACTTTTAATACACTTCACCAAATTTGGTACCACTATTGTATAGAAAAAAAAAAAAAAAAACTTTACCTCGTTTGGGGGCGTTTACTGATTGTGTGTTAATTATATATATAATATATATATATATATATATATATATATATATATATATATATATATATATATATATATATATATATATATATATATATATGTGTGTGTGTGTGTGTGTGTGTGTGTGTGTGTGTGTGGGTGGGTGGGTGTGGGTGTGGGTGTGTGTGTGTGTGTGTGTGTGTAGGAAAGCGAAATTATATAAGGTTAAACATTTTCTTAAATTTGAATTTTCTCTAATTATTCCTCCTTTACAAAAAAACAAAAACAAAAAGAGTAATAAAATGTAAAGATAAATGCAACAAATAAATTAAAAATAAACTAATTTTTCTTTTTTTCTATGATTTCTATGGTTGTTTCAGATGGCAAGCATACAGACGCATTTGTGTGTTATAATTTCAACAACGACTCATATTGTGCTCATACATTATTTGTAAACAAAAATTTGGTCCCTCATCTTGAAGATACTTTAGGTTACTCGTGCTATGATTTTATTCGTGATACCAAAGTGGGAGCCTGTAAGCCTGTAATAATCTTTATTTAGTTAATGTTAAAATTAGCTTACATAGGTTTTGAATGTTCCTCTTTTTATTCATAATTTTATATTTTGAGTAAAAAATTGTAGCATAATCAAAGCTTATAAATAAAAAAATGCCAAAATGTATGCCATACTATTTTTCTTTTACTTATATATCTATATATATATATATATATATATATATATATATATATATATATATATATATATAATATATATACAAGTAAAGTATATAGTTGGTAAAAATTACGATTTTATTTTTCAGATATTCCTAAAACGGTTTTGGAGCAAATTCAAAAATGCCGACGTTTAATTTTGATTTTGTGTGATGATCTAATAGAAGATTCATTATGTCATCTTGTTTGTCGCGATACAATCAATGAAGCTATGCAACGGAACCTTCCCATTATCTGTATTCTGCCGAAACCATCAAAAGGAAAGGTAAAATAATATATCAACAATCGGAAAGAGATCGTGTGAAAAAATATAGATTTTCATTGGAAACTATATCAACTCTATACTAACCTGTGGCATTTTATTAATATATATAATAATTTAATATATTAAATTACCCCAATGGTTTAATGTTTTGCATATTGTAATATTTTGTCTTTTTATTCAATTGTAATATTATTGGCTCAATTTATGGCCAAGGTTCATGTAATATTGCTGAAATAGCCCTGTAAAATTATTATTATTATTATAAAATAATATAATTCATAAAAGAAGTTTAAAATCTTCAGTATTATTTAAATTATAATAAATTGCAATATCATATTGCTGCAAAATACATTAAGAGTTTTCAGATGATATTTCACGTATTTCAACATCGATTAGTTAGAAAGAATTTGTAGAACTTCAATAAAATTTCATAGCTTGCATAGCACGTAAATATTTGAGTGGAAAATTTAATAGACATATTTCACATATTATTTTTATATTAATACATATCTCATACTATTTCATACAATTATTCCATTTAATTTTAGTAACTCTCATACTTTATTAGAACTTAAGTGACAGTTTTTAAAATTACAACTATATTTTCTAATCTGCAGGCTATTTCTAACAAGAAGAAGTTGAGTTCTTCTATAAAAACAGTTCTAAATGTGGCACACAAAGTGACATGGCCAGGTCAAGACGCTTCGCCTCGTCAGTGTAGTAAGTTTTGGAATACACTTCGATTACGTCTCCCACCTCGCCGACAGTTTAGATCTTACAATGCTACTGCAATAACTGCTGAAGTTTGAATTTTATTTGATTCAAGACACGCATTATAATGTGCTTTATATTGGTCCAGATAGATGTTATATAAAGAGGCATAACGTCTTTGAAAAAATTTTATTTTCTAAAATACACTAATGGTTCAGCTTTAATAAGGACCTGAAAAGCTGGTGTCTTTTAGAACATTTTCAGTCTGTATTATTATTTTCTCAGCGTTAACTCTTGTTGTTCTTGATAATTTGTTTTAAACGTTGTATTTATAGAAGTTAGTTACCTGATACTTTTGACTTCATTTTTATATGTACCACTCTAAAAAATGGTGCATTACTTTAGTCACGAACCAAGATAATCACTTTTAAGTTATTATGAGCAGCTAAAATAATGCATTTTAGCAAGTTATTAAAAATAGCTAATTTATGTTGTTTGAAGTTGTTTTAATTTTATTTAAGCTATTTTAAGTTAAAAGAGCTATTGTTAATAACTTGCTAAAATGCAATATTTTAGCTACTTATAATAACTTAGATGTGTATATCTCAAATAAGTTGGTATTCGTAACTAAATAAGTAATGCACCATTTTTTAAAATGACTGTACAATACATGAAAGTACTTTAGTTGAAGTGTTGTTTGCAAAAATATGGTAAACATCAACATCCCAATGTCAAATTGTTAAAAATGTTGAAATATAGTATGATATAACTATGAGGACTGCCTAATCGAAACTCTGTTAGGTATATTTTGAGGATTGATAATCCTGGAACGAATGAACATAATATAAATAATTATGAAGATTAAAATTGTGTAAGATATTTTTTATAACGGTAAAAGTAACTAAATTTAAGTCTAAATCGTTTACTATTTCTCTCTGAAATCTCTTGTATATAAATTAGTATTTTTTTTTTCTATTTTCTATTTTATTAATACTTTATTTCTTGAACAGTAATATGAAATTAATTAAACATTCTTGTTGTTCTTATTATTATTAAAATGATATTTCAAGCATCGTTATTAAAATTTCTATGTACAATTAAGGTTGAGGTACCTACTACCTTGTAGGTTTTTCTTTTTTACCAAATATTTTTTTTGAAAATAAATTTGGATCAACAATGTTCATGTCTGTATATAGCACTAGAAATCACTTTAATTAAGTTAATATAAAATAATTCTACTGTCATCTGACTGTAATTTATCATTGTTATTTATGTCATACATTCTAGAGTTGTGTGTGTGCATATATATATATATATATATATATATATATATATATATATATATATATATATATATATATATATATATATATATATATATATATATATATATATATATATATATATATATATATATATATATATATATATATATATATATATATAACCCCCACTCTTACTCAAAAGGGCGTATTTTGGATCCTATGCACGTTGGAGACTGCAATCGTTGGGTTCTATATTACAGGCTCATATATATATATATATATATATATATATATATATATATATATATATATATATATATATATATATATATATATATATATATATATATATAATAAATACATGCAAATATCATAGCATAATGCTATAACATGCATGGTCACTTTGTTAAAAAAAATTGTAGCAAAAGTATTTTTAAATAAAAGTAATAAATCATTTCGTTTCGTTCTTTTATTTTTCATGCAACTATAAATAATGTTAAGTTTCTTATTCATCATTTAAGATTTTTATTTTTTTATATTTTTAATGAGAAAATAAATAAAACACATTGCAGTTATTATTACCAAATGGATATTTATACTGAATTTGTACATTAAATTTGTCTAAATCTTACAATTTAAATCAGCACAAAATACGTACGTTGATATAGGATATACCTATTTGCATAGAACGGTAGTTTAACTAGTTGAATACAGCTTTAAATTTTAAAGTCTATTTGTTTACTTGAATCAAAACAATGAAGTAAGTAAATACTGCTCCCATTATCTGCAACCAAAATTTATAAATTATTTATGATAATTTTTATATCAAAAATATTAATATTTTAATTTCAAAACTATAGCCCTGCACCTAATATAAAAGCAAAAAGTATGAATTTAAGCTATATTAATTTTTATTATTTTTTTTTCCATTTTGCGTATTCTTTACTGTATAGCTAACTCTACTTCAAAAGTTAATAACAATTTCATGTTCAAAAATTAATTAATTATAAATTATTTCTATGAATGATTAAAGTTAGATGTACGTGTTTAAAATAACTGTCTATCAATTGACTAATAAAGGAACAGGTGTTTTGAAGCCGACTTTAAGCGATTTCGCTCACATCCATACTTTCGTTTTGACGTACTGCGCTTGCGTGGGAAGTAGAAACGGAAGCGGATGTGACCATAATCGCTTAAAGTTGGCTTCAAAATAGTTGTTCCTTTATAAGTCAATAATGACCGCTTATGTTTACTCAAAATGCGGAAAAGGAAGTGCCGGAAGAGGAAACCACGTGACGGTAAAAGTGGGAGAAAACTTCGTGCCAGCAGCAAGCTAGGCCTGAGCTACCTCCCATTTTTACCGTCACGTGGTTTTTCCTCTTCCGGCACATCCTTTTCCGCATTTTGAGTAAACACAAGCGGTCATTCTTAATTAACGAATGAAATTATATTTCTTTTGCTCTCATGTTTATTTTTTAGTAATACGTACTAACCGATGCAAAGAAGTCCAGCGACAGTGCAAAGAACGGTGCTCCAGGTAACTGCAAAGCCCTCTCATTGGTTGCACTGCATATCATCAGAACTGCATTCTGAGTGCCTCGACGTGACCCTAGCCATGGAGATCGAAAGGATGCACCTTGCAAATCTGAAACCTAGTAAAAAAAAAAAAAAAAAAAAAAAAAAAAAAAGCAACTTATTATAACTATACATACTAAAACTAAATTTTTATAATTATACTGTATTCATATACTGTATACCTTCTCGCGTATCCGCTGTCCTAGAATACAATATACAACCAGTTGATGTAGAGACATGATTCCAAATAAAATAATAGACAAAGCATCGGAAGGTTCAAGATATTGCTAGAAAAAGAAAAAGAAAAGAAAAAAAAAAAAAAAAAAAGGAACTTAAATATAATAATTACATTATATGTATGAATCATAAATTTATTAACAAAATAATTAAAATCAGAAAAAAACTGTAGACTTTAAATAAAACAATGGAAGTTATTGGTGATGAACCCCCCCTTTTTATTAGCACTAAAGCACGTAAAAGAGTGTCTGGTATCCCACACTTTAAGTATTCTGGCCTTGATGCAGTTATAGTTTTCTAAAGAACAATATAATAACTATGTAAGATGATACCGCAATGCTAATGGATAGGATATTAGGGGAGCCTAAGCTTTTCCCACGCACCTCACCGATAACCTCTATTGAGATGGTTTGCTTTTTTACCTTGACAATGATAAAGGCAACGAGACACATTTGCAGCGTACTAAAAACCACAACTACTGTGATAACTGGAGTCGTAATGTCGTTAAGGTCACGTAGAATTCTAAAGGAGAGAGAGAGAGCAAAATTTTTGCAAATAAAAATTATGAAATAAAAATAGAAAATACAATAAAAAATCTCAATCAAAGATAATATATATATGACAATTTCATATCAATCAGAACTCTATAAGAAATTTTAACTTAAATGCGAATATTATGTATTTTAAATAATCAAACAAACAAATGTGAAATATTTTTTATTATTACAAGTTTGATTTGTAAGTGTTTAGTCTTTAAAAGAATATATGTCTGAAATAATATTATTTAACTTCAAATCAAGAAACAAAATAAAATATACAAACCCGCCAACGCAATGATGGAAATCGAGCCAAGAAGAAAGTTGTTCGTTATCTTTTAATATTTTACAACGACTAATTGTACCATGTAACCCACGAGTTAATAAATCTAATTCTTCAATAATTAACCAGTAACACGCATAAAACATAACATCTGATACCACGACTTTTCCAACTCCAAGAAATGCTACAGTGTAGACTAGAAATGTTGAAAAACAAATCGAGTGATCTGTAACTTTACCATTTGAAAATAAGTTTATTGTTTGTCTTGATATATCATTTAAAAAATATTTTGATGTTGTAGCATTATTAGTTATGAAATTTACACTATTCAATTCTGATTTAACAGCAATCAAATTTGCAACTAATGCAGATGTAAAAAGTAATAACAATACTAATATCATAACTACTGCTAATTTAGAAATACGAGATAAAATAGCTGTTTGACTTAATCTAAAATCTGAATATTTAATTATTTTTTTAATATTTAGAAATAACATTTCAATTTTATGATTTTTTATATTCAGAAAAATAATTCTTAACGTAAATTCTATAACACCAAGATATCCTGCAGCAAAGTAAGCTGCTTTTGAAAAGTCAGACAAATCATACACAATACAATATGTAGCAGTAACAAAGAATAACACGAGAATAATGTTAACGAGAAATGTATACAATCTTATCAAGCAAAATTTAATACTAAATTTTTGCACTTCAAGTAATGAAAAATTAAAAAACTGTCCAAATATAATACTTAAAACAGCTATTGTACGAAATCCATAATCAAATATATTAACTTGATTAGATTTAATTTGTTTAAATAATGTCACACACTTTGGAATCGACATTACAATATTCGAATATAGTATGTTCGTGTATATTAACTTTGAGGTGAATGATCGTACTATAATAACTGAAACGACAATATTAAGTTTCAAACTTAAACTATATGATTGTTAAAAAATCACAGCATGGATATCCCTATAGTTACCATGGATACCCAATAGATTAGATATTAAAAGAAATTGATATTGTCTTTTTAAGTCATAAATAACAACAAACTTAATAACTGTTAGATAGTTTTATTGATTCACACTTTATGATACATAATACGTACATCACTACTACGCTCAGCTACGATATATATACGATAAAATAAATAAATTTGACACGATGTGCGTCGATATGATGTCTCTTGTTGTCATTTTGCAACTATTATAAAAATATATTTACAATGAATTTTTATAAAAGGATAAAACATCCTAGTATAGCAAAGTTACCCACCAGACTACATTTGCGATCTTTAGATGATTCTATAAAATATCATTGTATATACATGTGAATATATAATGGATGGTTACTTTTTAATCTTAATGTACGTGTTATTTTACTTTAATTTATCTTAATGTATATTTACTTTACTTGAAGTAAGATGATAAAGTACGTAACAATAGCTCCTATGACCTGAAAAATAAAGGATAAAAAATAACATATAAACATGGAAAAAGTTACTATTTAGACTTTTTTTTATAATAAAATTGTTAGCTAATATACAAATTTTTGTAAGATGTAAAGAGCTAAATGTTTAAAACTGTTTACTGATGAAAAAAAAAACGTTTATGGTTTATAGTTTATACTAACAAGTTACTGTTCAAAAGTTTTTCAATTGGTTTGTACTGCAGAGTTACATCTATGTAATTATAAACAATTTGTGACATTTATAGTTTCTATTTTCCGTAAACAATATATTTATTTTTTTTATTATTTTTTTTTGCGAATGAAGTGATTATCATTGATCTTCATAATTTTCAAATAAAACCCCATTACAATTTTTATATTTGTAGACTATAATGAATTTAGAATAAATTTAATTTTTAAGTACGTATGACTTGTTATAACAAGTAAATTACCGAAGCAAAGAAGTCTAGAGAGAGTGCAAAGAACGGTGCCCCAGGAAGCTGCATGGAATGCTCGGTGGCTGCACTACTGATCATGAGTACAGCGTGCTGCGCGTCATTCGGTGCACCCAGCCATGGAGCACGGTAAGATTCAAACTGCAGTTTAACAATCTAAAAATTATAAATTTAACACGTTAATAGAGGTTATCGGTTTAAAAATTATTTAAAAATTTTCTATGGCTTTAAGCACGTAAAAATAAGTGAAGTATTTCTCATTTAAATTTCTCCGAAATCGGCGGAGATATTTTCTCAAAAATTGTGAAAAAACGTGTTTTTCCCCATAAGCATAAATTAGGGGACCCTTAGCTTTCCCCGCGCGCTAAACCGATAAGCTCCATTGACTTAAGTCCATATTAGAAATTGCAGTTTTACGCACCTGTTCACGAATTTTTTGCCCCAAGATGCAATAAATAAAAAGTTGTAATAAAGACACGCTACCGAAGAGAAGCATCGATACAATATTAGTTGCTGCTAGTTCTTGATGATATTGCTATATAAGTAAATAAAAGTTACTTTAATGCACAAATCATTGATAAATAATAATAAAAAAAAGACAATGCGAGACAATGTATATATTAAAACGAAAATTTTCTACGCAACTTTAGCCTAAATATATATACTTACAATAATAAATAACGAAGATATAAATTAAAAATAATAAACAAATATATGTCAAATATAGTTAAAAAAAACAAACAAATAATATCAATAGTATAAACAAATTTGAAAAGTTATAACGCTGATTTAAATTATTGAAGAATAAATAAGCCTATCATATATAGAACATAGAATAATAAAATTTGATACCTTAACAACTGTAAATGTCATGAAACATATTTGAATAGTACTAAAGATGACAGACATCGTAATTATTGGTGACGTGATTGCGTTTAGATCAAGTAGAATTCTGTAAGATCGAGAAAGAAAAATCAGATGACATGGCTACTATACGAGGAAAACAAAGAGGCAATTAAAACCGCTATCAGTACAGTGTATTAGCATATTATTACCTCGAAATATTTACCTCGTCAAAGCTTGATGTCTCTTTAACCACCATTTCATTTCATCTTGATCGTCAAAAATTTTCCCTAATATTTTTCTTAATATTTCAAGTTCAGTAACAATGAGCCAATAACATGAATAAAATAAAACGTCAGTTGCTACAACTAATGTAAGTGAAAGCATACAGAGAATAAAAATCAAGTAAAAATGCTCAGAAATATCAAACCAAGGACAAAATTTTCGAATTGTTTGAGAATAATAGTAAAATTCACGTACTTCAAGATTTGAATTTTTAGTAACATTTTCACCGTGTACAATATTATGTAATGAATCAGTAATTGCTAAATAATTTGACAGCATAGCAAGAAAATAACCCATAGAAAAAATTATTAATAATAAAGTAATGTATTTGGTCAAACGAGGTATGATAATTAATTTAAATTTTTTTAATTGTGTTTCATTTATTAACTTTTCTAAAGAAACAATAAATTTCTCAATTTTAGCTTTCTTAAAATGCATTAAATATGCTCTTAAGCTACATTCTATTTGTCCAACAAACCCGCAAACTAAATACAGTATAATTGAAAAATCAGAAGCAAAATTATCTTTAACAATGATGATAGTTACGCATGTTATAAAGCTGAACATCACAGTTGTTACATAAGAATAAAACTGAAGAAGGTAGAAGCAAATACTACTACGACGAATTTGAAATGGGCGAATATTTAACCACTTGCCACTTACTGCACACAGTATCGAAATCAGGTAAAATCCAAAGCCTAAGTTATTCTTTTCAAAATACTTCGGAAGAACAATTTTTTGACGATGGAATAGATTGTCAAATTTCCAGCCTGCCATGGTTCAGCAATGAAGAATAAGAATACTTTCTCCTAGTATGATCGAGGTAAATTTTTAACATATGGCTTATTTCTTGATACTTCACATAAACTGGAGATAAAAATAAATAGTAATCAATGGAAGAAGAGGAAGAAAGCCTATTATCAGTAAGCATCTGTTGATTCCTAAGTGTCGCAAAACATAGAATATCCATTACACAATATAATATATAATTATATATAATAACAAAGATTTTTTTAAGGATTTTTTTTTTTGATTTAGCTTATTATTGCTGTGTCCTGGTGGAATATACTTACTTTTAGTTTAATTTTATATCCTTAAAAACAAATGAATTCTTGTTATTGCATCTTAATTAAGTGTATAGGAAAATGTAAATAATAATACTTCAACTTTAAAATCTTATTTAGCGCCCCTGCAGGGATTTGAAGATATGCAACTTGTTTTACATGTACGTGTGAACAGTTGCCTACCTTCCAGGCGGCAAATGTAGCGATGCTAAGTTCTGTTTTATTATTTATTATATCAATACAATTAAATTTCTTCTGAACTTTAATATAAAAAATGTAATAGATTAATTGTATTATTTATATACATAAAATATGTAACCATTATTTTTTATTTCTATGGTTATTTGTATTTGTATAACCAGCATTATACTATCATAGAAAATTAATATAGAATATATATTCTCATAATTATTTTGACTTAAACGACAACAAATAGGTCTGTAATACCAACAACTACTATTGTATCTCATAATTAATATACTGTAGTATTTTAAAATAGAACAGACGTAAAAACTATAAATATTATTAATTTTAACTACAATTTCCATTACTTGGCTTCTAGATGATAGCAGCGATTTTTGACAGCAGATTTTAAGGCTTCTAAAATAGAGTTGAAACTAATTCTATTAAATATTTGGTAAGATTATAGAAGGAAATAAAAACAATGAATATTGATGATAGAATAATTTTATTGCAAAAGTGTACTACATTAAAATATACAATTAACAAAAAAAGATTTGATTTCCTTTATTGCTTTGTTTTCAGTACGTGACTGCCCACTCTGAATTATAAAGTTAAAAAAGAAAATCTACATTCAAGCCATTAGAAAAGAAAGGTACAGTAAATTGCAAGCTATTTTTGTGTTTTTCGCTAATTAAGTATACCATTAACGAAGTCGATTGTCAATCCTTCATTCTTTTTCTGATTAATATTAAAATTTACATAGTATTAATATATTTGAAAGACTATATTTAATGGTTTTATTTTCTTTGATAAAGGCAACATAAAGACAGGCAAAAAATAATGTTTGTGTCAAAACAAATTAAACTCATGAAGATAAAAGTTGAATTTGTAAAGTGAAAGTGCGAAATAAAGTATAAATATATTTTTAAAATTGTACCCTTACAAATATTCTTCAATATTATATATAAAAAATAATAGTAAAAAATGAAATATATATTTATTAGTTTGTGAATGACGGGCAAGTTTGTTTGCATAACAAAGCACATGCCTTTCTTTCTCAAACTTTTGTCTAATAAAATCATAAAAAAAAAAAAAAAAAAACTATTAAGAAAAAGAAAAATTTTAATTAAGAGTTATAGTAGCAAATTTATACTACTAACATCACCCAAAAACTTTATTGCAATGTATCACTCTGCAATGTATTTGAAATGGGACTAATGGCCTTTTCACACAGTGCAATACTTGCATTCTACAATAACTTTGATTGTGTGAAAATCTAACGGTTTTACATGAAGATTGCAGATTTACTGCATGCTGAAAATATTGTTCTGTATGAAACGGACTCAATATAATATATGCTATAGTGTTTTATGCCTAAATAAGAATAAACAATTTAAATATACTTTTTGACTTCTAAATAACGTTGAAAAGTATTTTTCTTTCTCTTAAATCAAATTTATTAACATAAAAAAAAGTCACACAACTAAAATTGTTTTATTAGCTCCAAAGGCTTTTGCAATGATAACCACACATAATTACATTATTTTCTTCTTATTTAGAGCACAAAATACTAAATAGTGAGACTTACAGCAACTGCCAATATCACTTAACTTACAAACTTAGTCCTACTCTTGTCATTAAATAAAGAAGAGAAAGAGAGGACAAAAAATACCCCAGGCTCTGTAAATAGGATTTGCATTAAACTGTCAATTTGATGTGCAATTTCAATCACTTTAAGGCAGCACAAAATGTTTGGTGCTTGGTGATTTTAGTTTATTACTTAATACCAATTATTGGTACTTCAGAAGCACAAGGAACTGCAAATATGTGCTAGTGAGAATTACTATGTTTTGAATGAAAGACAGATACAGTTATTTCTCAGCTTAGAACAAAAACTATTTTATAGCATGCAAATTACTAAAACAAGCAGGAGCAGTGCTAACACCCTTAGCTTGATATATTTGACAAGACCATAAAACTTAAAATTATTTTGTTTTTTATTCATTGGAATTTTTTTTTAATACTCTTTATTTGTAAGCATAAAAACAACAATAAAAACAGTAGTATAAAGGTGTTATACTGGATAAGAGGTTAAAGGTGTGTTTGAAGGTTGCCTTATTGCATAATATTTACAGAAGGTAAAAAAAGAAAAGTTAAGACTACTTTATAGAGCTAATAGTGGCTTGAAATTTGTTGTAAAAGTACAGCTCTGAACAAAAGTTTCTGACAGGGGCAGCGGCCGCCGCCGTGTTTTCTCATAAAGATAACATAATGTGGTTGCGGGTTACCTGTAAAAATTGGTTGGAAACTTTTTTCCAGAGTTGTACATAACCTGAAGAAATGAAAATGTTACATAAATATCACTGTGGGGCAGACACAATGACACACATAAAACTATGCTGTATACTTTTTAGGGCACTTGTGTTTGCTGCAAGAAGTTAGATATAAGATACCATAGGTTATTATAAACTAATTTTTTTAGCTCTTCATTTTAATTATATAAAAATGGGATTGTTTTTGAAATTTTGGATTAGTTCTTAATGAATTTTAAATATGTACAAAAGAACTGTTAAAACATATATTAAAAAAAGTGGTGTAGGAACAACTATATGCATGCAAACATGAAAAGACATGAAAGTGAAAAAAAAAATGTTTTTTTGTTTTTTCTTTTTTGAAACAATAATAAAAATATATCTACAAACATAATATTGTTGTTGTTGTTGTTTTTTAATTATTTTTTTAAGCAAAGAATTTGCAAATATAATTCATTTTATACAAATACATTCATCTTCACCTTCATGTCATGTCACAAATACTTACCGTCAGTCATAAACTGGTTCAAACTGATTCTCATCTACATTCAAACCAGTGTTAGGTGGCTTTGAATTGTCTGGAGAATTTGATTTTACCTGTAGCTTTGCTTGTGAAGCTTCCTCTGAATCTTTCTGATCCACCTCCATGGGCTTGTCTGCTGACTTTTCCCTCTCGCCATTTTCCCCCTCCCCTCCCTCCTCCTCCTCACCCTCTTTACCTGCACCAACGCCGTCGTCCAATTCAGGGCCTGCCACACCCTCTAAATCACCTGAAAATACACAGAATAGCACATTTAAAATTTACTTGAAATTAAATTATTGTGGAAATAATAATAAAACTAGATGCAAATGTCTTATGAAAAAGAATAATTTGATATTATTCTGCATGTCTTTAAAAAGTCACTCAAGAAAAATACTCAATAAAAGTGTTTTTAAAGTTAGGGTATACTGCATTAAGATCTTTTCAAGTCGTAATGAAGCTTCTACACTTTACAAATTTCCAAAGACTGAACGATCTACACTTTAAAAAGTCGCGGCTACTTGGAGTTGGAGCTTCTACTATATAAAACAGGTGTGAATTCTCCAGGTAGCCGCAAATTTGTTAAGTGTAGATCGGTCACTCTTCGGAAATTTGTAAAGTGTAGAAGCTTCATCTTGACGTGAGAAGATCGATTTATAGTACATAAATACATTTTGACATTAAAATTCTTGTTTTCCATGTAAAAATTTCCAGCACATGAAGAAATAAATCCTCATGTTAATATGGTGATGTTAAATATAACCCTAAAATTGTGAGATATTGACAAGTAAAGAAAGACCACTTATGAGGTGCAAAATATAGGCAGGTTTTTGCTCACACTCTCTTCCGGTTTAATGTACACTTAACCTATAGTACTCTAGAAGGGGGGGGGGGGGGGGGGGTACTTGACATTTTGGGTATCAAGGTATCTATGATTGATATATTGTTATTGTTATTATTTTGAAGTTATCTGTATTTTTCTGGTATAGATATTTTTATAAGTATTTATTTAAATTATTATCAGGTATTTATATAAATACCCGATACAAGTTATCAATAATTTTTTTTATATACAGTATATCGCCGATCCCTAAATGGCAGCTTATGTGTTTGTTTCCTTCACTAGTCAATTACGTTGAGAACTTTTGTTGTCCACTTACTATCTTCATCTTGGTGTTGCTCCATGTTGGCTGACTCAGACTTGCGACGTGTTCTCTCTTCATTGCGCTCTCGCCAGGAAGACTTCCTCTCACTGACCTCACCCTCCTGCTTGGTCTTGCCTCGACGCTCCACTTGCTCTAATTCCTCTATCAGAGCCTGACGTTTTATTTCAATACCCTCTGCAACAATCATTCACGATAAGAATACATATAATATGTAAGCTCAATCTTTATAGGAGTATTATATTATAAGCAAGCGACTTACTCTCAACCTGCTCCTTCGTTGCTTGAAGCATCTGAAGGGTATGAGGAGTGTGTATCTTAGGCAGATAGAAGATTTGAGGCTTAGCCTTGGTTTTGATGAAATTAACAAGAAGTACCTGCTTTGACTCCCATTCTTCTTGCTACAAAACAAGCAAATTATCAATGAATAAATATTTAAGAGTTACAGCACACAAAATTAAAGATAAATAAATTCATTGATCAAAGATAAAACATAATATAGATCTTCTTATTACTATATTAAAACAAAACATATACAATCTGACAAGAAAAAAAGGGGGAAAACAAAACAAAAAACCTTATCACTCAACTCACCTCCTTCATCCTATACATTTTATATTCAATTTTCTTAATTTCTGCCTGCTTACGCTTTCTCTCATTAAAGAGTGCAATCTTCTCATGTTTCATTTGTTCTTTTTCATTTCTTGCTGCCTCTTCAAGTTTTTCCTCAACACGAGCTCTCTTGTCTTCCTGTTCGATACATAATCAATTTAAGGAAAAAACCATCGCGGTTAGGATCAATGATAAAGAAAAGGATAGAAAAACCAGCAAGGGCCTTACCACAGTAGAAGTTCTATGGAGAGGTCGAGGTCTTGCATGGCACAGCATAATGTTATAAAAGTTTCTTTATAACTTGAGAGCTTTCGTCATATGATAATGACATTATCAATCAAAAGAGAAAATTACTTGAGCACATCACTGAGCAGTGTCTTGTCTTGTACAAGACAAGACACTGCTCAGTGATGTGCTCAAGTAATTTTCTCTTTTGATTGATAATGTCATTATCATATGACGAAAGCTCTCAAGTTATAAAGAAACTTTTATAACATTATACTGTGCCATGCAAGACCTCGACCTCTCCATAGAACTTCTACTGTGGTAAGGCCCTTGCTGGTTTTTCTATCCTTTTCTTTATCATTGTTCGATACATAATACAAGAAATAAATTAATAATACTTCCTTTCAAATATTACAATTAAAAATGAGGCACTGGGGTTAGTAATTTGACAAATAATAAAGTAAAGAAAATTGTACTTTTTTTTTTAGTCATGGATAAAATAGCTCCAAATATTAAAGTTTTGTGGTGACACTGCAAAATTTCAAGTTATGAATTTCAGAAAATTTAATTCTATAAAGCCTTGTTATTTTCTTCTTCTCTCCCTTATCTGCTGGCTGATCATGGGTTCTGTAATTTACCATTGACTTTCAAATGATGGGGCCCACTTTTGAATGGCAAACCTTAGAAAGAAATATAGAAAAACAACAAACCTTATCTTTCATTCTTGTTTCTTCCTGTCTAAATTTCTGCAGTGTACCAAGAAGAGCTCCAAACATACGTCGATTTCTAAACATACAAATTCAATGATTTATTATGTTTTCTGTTCACAATACATACCTATAGTGAATGAATGATTTTTACTGACCTCGCTTTACTTTTCTCATCTGCATTCTGAGCTGCCACAACATCTTGCCTCGATACTTCATCTTTGGGCGTAGCAATTACTTGCGATTGGATTGATGGCTATTGACATAAAATTTAAATCATGAAAATGATTAAAAATAAATTCATTAACTTGGCTGATATTTTCATAACAGGTGTTTGAAGGGCTACCGTATGATACGTAAGTTTTAACGGAAACCAATTAACACAGAAGAATGTAAAATTAGGATTGGATTACTATACTGTACTTACTCTGAAACCATACTCTTCCTCTTCTCCCCCACTTCCCATATCTCGCTCACGCCGTGACCGGACTGGCCCAGACAACCTATAACATCATAAATATGTGAATACTGTAGATAAAGATCTATTAACAGTTAACACGTAGCAAGGAGGTGTTAATATATATGACTAACCTGCTGAAGACATTACCCTGCTCACTGTGCCGCCTCTTGTTGGGAGGTGGACCGCCGTCCTCGTCCCTCTGTCCACCAAAGTCCCTCCGCCTGAGACACAATATTCATATTTAATCAAGGGTTGACAACTTCTTTGTATTATATATCATCAAATCAACTTATTGTCAGTAGTAAATTGTAAAAATACCAGCACTGCCGGTAATAAATCCATACCTGCCCGGCGGAAGCATCGATCGTCTGCGGCTACTTGGGTCATCCAGCTGGTTGTTTGATGGTCGTTTCAGACCGGCCCTTAAACATTTATACGAAAATAAGATATTTGTACTTAAAACAAGTTTATTTATCAACTTTTTCAATACTTACTTTGGCGTCAGCGGAGGTTCATTGGGATCTCTTCCTAAAAAACGCTTTATGTTTTCATCAACGCCCTTCAACTTTTCTCTTGCTTGATTTAGTTCTTCTTGTAGATGATTGAATGTGGTAACAATTTCCATAATAATTCAGTTAAGTTAAATGAACAAATTACAATTACAGTAAATATATTAAAAGCTAAATAAACACTGAACACGTTGTTAAAATATCACAAAAACACGAACGCTTTTCTACAGCACAGTAAAAAGTTGATTATACAAATTCATTGAAATAGTATTTGCAGATACGACAATTAACACAATACACTTGTGCGCATGCGCATGCGCAGCTATAATTTTATTCACATCTTCTCCTAAAACAAGTAATTTCATTGGTAAAATTTGGCGGGAAGTGTCAGCTGCAAAATATCATCAAAGCACCAACAACACTATGTCAGATCTGAAGCTAAGAAAATTAATTTCTTCTACCTTTAAACTTCATGGATTTACCCTTAGAAGGTATTTAAAAGTGAAAAGAAAATATTTTCATCTTTTTTTTTTCAATTTACCTGCAATACCATGTAATACATACATATGTACAGGCATGTGTATGTACCGTGTATATGACATGTACATATATACATATCAAATATCATACAGGCTTATATGCATATTATGTATCATCCATACGTACATGTGTAATTGTGTATGTATTATGTATGCATATCTATGACTATGATGTATGTACACATACCATACATACAAATAGATAGATAGGTATTAAGTGCACAATTGCAGACCCAATCTTAATGGAAATGGAAATCTTAAAAAACTATACTGTGGGGAAACAGTGAGCCACCGCAGCTGGGTCTGCATTTGTTCACTTAAATCTAAAGCCTAGGACAGCCGTCATTCTTATCCCCTTTTCTTAGCGCAGCGATAAGAGCTTGGACAATGCTAACTTTATAGGGCAGGACAGCGGTCGTTTCTTATCGCAATTCTTATCCTACCCCTGCGATAGCGTCCATAAAGTTAGCATTGTCCAAGCTCTTATCGCTGCGCTAAGAAAAGGGATAAGAATGACGGCTGTCCTAGGCTTTAGAACGCTATCGCAGGGGTGGGATAAGAATTGCGATAAGAAACGACCGCTGTCCTGCCCTTAAATCTTAAATCTTCCCAGCTGCGTGGCTCACTGTGCATTTCCAACAACCAACAATTATTTACTCAAATTTCCACTATAAGTCTTACACGTGCAGCACTAATGCTGTTCGTAAACCTTGTTCTCTTGCACCAAAAAAGGCGCATTCTATTTGAATAACCAATGGTGATCGTCATTTTAGCCGATTTTAGCAGCAGAGAACAGGGGTTACGAACGCAGCATTATTGTTTACCAATTCCATTGACAATCCATTCCAATCCTTCACCGTCCTAGAAATGAATGAATATTTTGCATGGTTTGTATTACTATTCTACTGTATTTCCTATTATGATCACTCCTACCTATGTACGACCCTTCTGTAAGTTTCCCCCTCAGTTCCATCTATCCCTTGAACCCTCTACATATCTTATGCATACAGCTGTGTGAGTCTCCTCTCCTTCCTACATACTTCTATAGGTCCTCCCAGTTAAATACCCTTAACATATTTGTAACGCACTGTCATAATAGTAGGTAGTAAAGGTATCATATTTTCTTCACCTCATATTTCTGCCCAACGCCCTCTAGCTGCTCTCCTTTTTTACCCCCTCCAGTTCCTTCTTTCCTTTACCAAATATAGATCCCACGCAATACAACCATATTGAAGCATTGGCCTAATCATGGTTTTATATGCATCATTCGTGTCCCTTTTCAATTGCTCATCACAAAATCTAGCTTTTCCTTCTATAATGCTTTTAGTTTTATATATATACAAATCTTTGATACCATGCACAACACATAAATATGTTCATAGATATATAAAAAAAACTTCTATACATAAGTATATTAGGGGAGATATTTAGTGCTTAAGTCGGAGGTTGCAGAATCCAATTTTAAGCGTTATTGTGGGCTTATCAGTTTTTACTTTTACGATTTTGGCCATCAGAAAGTGACTAGCTGGAGTAATATAGGAATAAGCATGCTGCATGCTTCAGCTTTTATCGCTGGCTGCGCGTCTAAATAGTATAAAAGCAATTTTCATGAAGCGCGCGAGTAGTAAATAAGCACCTTTCACGGCCGTCGCAAGTGGTCTATATCATATGTCATAGCATATATATGACATAGACCACTTGCGACGGCCGTGAAAGGTGCTTATTTACCACTCGCACGCTTCATGAAAATAGCTTTTATACCATTTAGACGCGCGGCCAGCAATATATCGATGCTGTTGCGGCTAAACCACGCTTCTACTTTTAGCGTGTTTCCTTACTTTCACACATCTACGTTTATCGCGATAGCCATAAAAACGCGTATCTACATTTATCGCGGCAACAGGTAAACACATTTCTACATAGGAAAACAGGTGTAGAAATGTGTTTACCTGTTGTCACGATAAATGTAGATACGCGTTTTCATGGCTATCGCGATAAACGTAGATGCGTGAAAGTAAGGAAACACGCTAAAAGTAGAAGCGTGGTTTAGCCGCAACAGCATCGATATATACTGTACATACACATTATAAACATTATGCATGCATAATATGAATTTTTATTTCAGTGACAGCTGCTCCTACTTGGTCGACCAACTCTCTCCTCTCCCATTTGAGGAGCATGAAGAATGGATTGATAAACTTATTGATCACATTCAAAATCAAAGATTACCATCAGCAGTAATTGAGATCCATTCTGTTGAATTGGCTGTTAAGGTGTGTTTTGCTGTATATAACAATACACCTGTAGTATACAGATTCTAACAGAAAATTCTGAATTTGCAGCGCTTATTCTGAAAAAACTTGTAAACATACAAGAGGTGATGAGTGGCTTCTCTTCCACCACAAACTTAAAGGGTTAGTCAATAATGGCTTCTTTAATAGTGATCATTGTGTTATTAAACCTCCTGAAAACGCAATCTCAAAAGTTTAATTATTAATGCCCTGAGAGCAAAAGCCGTTACAGTGACCCCGAACCTATGTCAAAGCTACAACTCGTTCTCATGCTAGTTTGGCGCTAGTGAGAGTTCTTCTTATTTTTATCTATCCATTATCATTATTTATCTGTAGACGTAAAAACATACTTTATCATAAATAAATATTACAGTACATGAAATTCGTCTATATCCAGAACAAAAATTAGAGTAACTCCCGCTAGCTTCAAGCTAGAGTGAGAGAAATTTTAAGCTGTGACATAGGATGGGGACAACGACTTTTGCTCTCAGCGTGTAAATAATTAAAATATTGAGATCATGTTTCCAGGAGGTTTAATAACACAATAATCACTAAGCACTATTAAAAAAAAATAATAATAATAAAAAAAAAAAAAAATAAAAAATAACAAAAAAAAACAAAAACAAACAAACAAACAAACAAACATTGTTGACTACCTCTTTAAGAAAAGAGAAGAAATATTTGTCAAAAGTAAGACCAATGAAAGTGTCTATTCGCTTTGTTCACTTCAACATTGCATGCAGCAGGCAGGCAGTTAGGGAGCTTTTATTGCAAGGCACACTGACCTTGCATTACAATGCAAAGCACTGTATGTCAATAGTCCACTTGTAATAATAATGTTGATCCTACCATCAAAGCAAATAATCATGAGCTTCCAAGCTGCATTTATGCAACACTCAGGTGAACAAAGAGAAAGAGAATCACTCTTTCATTAGTCTATACAAACACATAGATTGCTGGTGGCAAAGATTCCTCCTCTCTCCTCAACTTATCTAAGTTTGTGGCTGCAAAATGCTGCAAAATTCAGACCCTTCTGCTAGTATCTATGCATAGAGCAAGCTGGCTTAAAATTGCTTTTATAAACTTTATTTTTGTTTTATTTATTTTCAGGACTGCGCTCAAGAACACCATGAGCTTGCAGAAGATGTTTTTTGTGTTATAAATGCATTTGATGTGCCTAGATTTGTTTATAACCTGGATTTAAAGAAGTATGAGGTTTCAGAAACTTCAGTCCATGCACATTCAAGGTTGTTTGCTGATGCTAATGCCAAAGCCAACATGTTTCGTGATAGGTAAGATATAAATATAAATAGGTGACATAGTCTACATATCGTCGTGGTTCCGCTATAATGTCCGATGTCCAAATGACCTTGAAAAAATAAAAATCGTCTGATCGACCCCAAATTTTGGATTTTCCCATTTCAGGTCATTTGCAGCAAAAAATATTTTTCAAGGTCAAATGGACATCGGACATTATAGCGGAACCACGACGATATGTGATTGCTTTTATAATATAATGTAATATAACTACCAATATTGCAACAGGTTCTTGTTACTGAAGCAGCTGACTGATCGTCACCCTCTTTTCAAACCCTCCACTGACAAGTCTTCAGATTCTGGTGATAAATTCAAAATTTACCCCATTGACCACTTGCTAAGCAGTGCCAAAAAACTTACCAAGATCATTACTATGGGTGTCTTCTCGCAGCTCAAAATTGGATCATATCACTTAGAAGACCCAACTGGAATTGTTGAGCTTGATCTCTCGGAAACAATATCCTTTTCAACACAAATGTCTATGTATAATAATTATTTGCTCACAGTTATTTTATAATGAGTATATGGCATGATATTTTTGACTTCACAATAAAATCACCACATGGGTGCAATTTTGGCTTCAATGTTATAAATTTGATTCTTCTATTGTCAAACCTTAGAATCAACAATAACGCCCTAATACTAATTATCTTACACTTTTTATATGTAAGTATTCTGAACTTGTGGACTTGTTAGTTATTGTCGTATATTTTGTTTTTTGTACATCATTAAATAATTTGGAATGAACCATATTGATTAAGTAAAATAAAACCATATGTCGGGGATGATTCTTTATTACAGTTTTTTTTTTCATGAAAATGCATGCTAAATGAAGTAGTTTGAATATTAAGAAGGTTCTATCATTTAAATAATGCTGGTTCTGCTGCTTTTTATTGAAAGTATGTTTAGTATGTATTTTTCATAAAGATGCAAGATGCCTGAATGGCTGCCTTACAGTTTAAATGCATTTTCCCAACTCTTTATTTTTATATGTTTGAGACATATAATGCAACTTCTAGACTATGAAATACTACAATATATTTAATTAAATGTTGACTTAACTCAAAGCGCACAGTTACCACACAGGATTACACTGCGACAACTGCATCGTCCTTGCAGAGGGATGGTATGAAGATAAGGTGTTCCATGCTAATGCTATTGGATTTCCTCCTGCAGAAACTTCTGCTACCTCAAGGTAAATTTTTTTTTCTTCCTCTTGTATCTGAATGGTCAAAATACGTATGTAAGTTATGTATTTTCAGAGCTTATCTGGGAAACTTGAATATGTTTGGTGGAGATGCTAAGTTCAACTTCAAAACCTCTCCAACTCTGATTAAAGCTCTGGAAGATAACAAAGACAAGATCATGGTCTTTCTCTCAGATGTATGGTTAGATCAGGATAAGGTAATTGCAGTGAGAATATATTATTTTGCAGGCACTCACTTCATTTAGTAATACTTTTTTTTTCTTTTGCAATATTTAGGTAATGAGGAAGCTACAGTTGTTATTCCAAGGATATTCTACATTCCCACCCATTGCCTTTGTGTTCATGGGTACCTTTTTGTCCTGTAAACAAGGTAGCTCTCAAATCAACCAATTAAAAAGTCACTTCAAGGCTCTTGGAGATATGATTGCTACCTATCCTAACCTTCTCCAACAAAGCAAATTTATATTTGTGCCTGGACCAACTGATCCAGCATGTGCTAACATTCTTCCAAGGTAAATATAGCACTTTTATAAGATTTTTTTTTTTTTTTTTTTTTTTAAATTATACCTTAATATCATTCTTTTAGGCCACCTATTCCTAAAATAATCTGGGAAGAGTTTGAGAGACGAGTTCCTGGAGCAATCTTTACTAGCAATCCCTGTCGTATTCGTTACTGCACACAGGAAATTGTTGTTCTACGTGAAGATATCATGTCTAAGTTATGTCGTAACACTGTACACTATCCATCAACCGGCAGTATCAATGAACATGTGAGTAAAATATTCTACAGTATATTGTAATTATAATAAATATTAGGAAAAATTGTCCATGCTATAATTGATAATTAAAGATTCTATGTGCTTTTCTATCAAATCTTTAATTATATCTATTGTAGGCCTAATTATAATTTATAATATGATAAATTGAAAGAAATTAGAAAAGGATAGGAGAAAACCAGCAAGGGCCTTACCATAGTGAAGAGAGTCCCATAGTTCGGTGAAAATCTTGCTAGCACAGATATAAAATAACTAACACATTGGAAATATTTCGGCAATCGACTCCAAGAGAGATATGGAGCGTGTTATGCCTTCATCAGTCCTTACAGACTCAGAGAGAAACTATGAATTTCTCTCTGAGTCTGTAAGGACTGATGAAGGCATAACACGCTCCATATCTCTCTTGGAGTCGATTGCCGAAATATTTCCAATGTGTTAGTTATTTTATATCTGTGCTAGCAAGATTTTCACCGAACTATGGGACTCTCTTCACTATAGTAAGGCCCTTGCTGGTTTTCTCCTATCCTTTTCTTTCAATTTATCATACCTAACCGCGATGGTTTATTTTCCTTAATATACATATAATTTATAATATTATAGAAAATATCTCTTGGTTTTACATATCAATGGACAACTTGCAATGAAATGTTTTAAAGTTTGTTCATTGCAAGTGGTCCAGTATGATTTAAAACAAATTTGAAGGGCAAACTTTTGTTAAAAGTTTTCTGATTGGAACTGTGATAAAACATTTAAAGTTCGCCATAAAATAAGAATAATAATTAATGTAAAAAAAAGTTTTTATGAATGAATTATGAGCACAAACATGTCCCCTTGTAAAAATTTAAAAGTAGACATTACTTCACACACAAGTGTGTGATATTTATCGCTAATGCTTGTTTGTTAATGTTTCAGTTTGCTAAGACTCTTCTGTGCCAAGCACACCTATCTCCCTTACCCCTGAGTGTTCGACCAGTGTACTGGAGTTACGAACATGCTCTGCATCTCTACCCTGCACCTGATCTTGTTGTCATAGGCGATACTCTCAGCACCTTCATTGCAGAGCATGCAGAGTGCCAGGTTACTAACCCTGTAAGTTGTAACATGACACTTTGTGATACCTTTAAATGCAGCTTTCTCCCCAACAAAATCTCATAGTAGGTACTGTTATTATAACAAGGAAAATAAGTAATAATAATAATATGACAGGGGTGTCACATTGCTTGAGCTGAGTGCTATTTGATCTGTGATGTGAAGTAACATTATGCCTGGTCAGTATGTGGATGGGTAATCACCTTTTCCTTGCATCCCGCCAGGCGTGGAAGGTCAAGGCTACCCTACTGAGCACACCTTAAGGTTCCCTCCTCGCTACTTTGTTACTGGGTTGTAGCCCTGTTAGAACGGGGGGACAAAAATCGGGCATTGTGGGCTTAAATGCATGCTTTGTGGGTGTAGTGTTGCAAGTGTGTCATGGGTGGTGAATCACCAATATGGTGACATTGCTCACTCACTTGCTCCATTTATGTCTGGGTTAGGATATGAGATCCAGCTTGTTGTTGCATGGCTTATTCAAAGTCAGCTGCTGTTGGACATGCAGGTTGCCACGTGATATAGGAAAGTGTGGTAGCTTGAGTCTAATAGTGTTGGCTAAAGACCCTTAGTGTTGGCCAGAGCCTGCAGTGCTTGAAGTATGTGCTGGCCTTCACTGTGTGAGGGCTGAGAAAAAAAAAAAACAAGCTCATAATAATTATTTTTAACTAAACTTATTATTCCAACATGCAGTACATACTAATATAATTTCAGATTAAAACAAAAATTAATAATAATAATGAGATATACCAGTAGATCAATTTAAGGAAAAAACCATCGCGGTTAGGATCAATGATAAAGAAAAGGATAGAAAAACCAGCAAGGGCCTTACCACAGTAGAAGTTCTATGGAGAGGTCGAGGTCTTGCATGGCACAGTATAATGTTATAAAAGTTTCTTTATAACTTGAGAGCTTTCGTCATATGATAATGACATTATCAATCAAAAGAGAAAATTACTTGAGCACATCACTGAGCAGTGTCTTGTCTTGTACTGCCGTGTTATGCTCTTGCTGGTTTGGAGTTGGTGGAGAGGGGTGGGGGTGGAGTAGGGAATCTGGGAAGGAGTGTGAATGAGTGAGGGAAGGAGTGAGTGAGGGAAATGGTGGGGAGGGGAGCGGGAATAGGGTATATTTTTGAAATATGTTAGCGAATATTAAGTCCAGGCAGCCCTTGGGCTTTTCTGGATCTTAATATATGTTGATATGCTAATTCATATTGTCGTAATGTCGCATAGTTGGCTGGGCCCAGAATAGTGCGAAGTATTGTTGATTTATAACATAATTGGAAATTTGATATGCCATGAGAGGCCGCATGTTCAGCCACAGGTTTTTCCATCTCATTGTTTTTTACGGATTGTCTGTGGCCATTCATGCGGTCTCTCGCTTTTTGTGTGGTTAAGCCTATGTAAAATGCTTGACATTTTTCCTGTTGGCCTGTGGTGGGGTTGGTGGTATGTAAGGGTATGTGGGGTTGGTGGTATGTAAGCCCTCACAACGCCTTAATAAAGTTTATTATGTTATTATTATTATTATTATTAAGATATACCAGTAGTAAGGAAAATGAACCATCGCGGTTAGGTATGATAAATTTGAAAGAAAAGGATAGGAGTAACCAGCAAGGGCCTTACCCTATAGTGAAGAGAGTCCCATAGTTTGGTGTTAGCAAGATTTTCACCAATCTATGGGACTCTCTCCACTATGATAAAACCCTTGGTGGTTTCTCCTATCCTATCCCTTTTTTTTTTTTTTTTTTTTTTTTTTTTTATTCTTTTTCAAATTTATTAATAGGAATAATAATAGATAGAAACACATAAAAAAGAGAGGTAAAAGATTTTTGGGGAATGGGAGATAATGAGCTTTGTTAGTTCAGGGACCCCGCAAAAGAGAGAGAAAAATATTCAAACCCAGGCCGAAATATGACACATAGTGCATCGTATGCACGGTGGTATGAACTAGAAGCTCGTAAGCAAATAGAGATTAGTTAATTAATTAGAGGGTTTTTTTGGCTTACAAAAGTAAATTAATTAGCAAAAACGTCACACCAAAAATACTCGGCGCGACTCTCTCTAACCATGGACAACGCTGTTTCGGCCTGCTGGGCCTTATCAGCATGGTGAGGAGAGAGAAGCAGTGATCTACCAGAGAGTAGCCCTGGTCAGATATATTCGTTGCATTTCAAATATTTGGCGCGCCTCGGAGTAGCAGCCAATCCGCGGTGGAAGCTAAGCGTCCACCGAGGCTGCGGGTATATAAGGCCGCGCAGTCTATGCTACTCCAGCAGTCGATCTCTGACCAGGGCTACTCTCTGGTAGATCACTGCTTCTCTCTCCTCACCATGCTGATGAGGCCCAGCAGGCCGAAACAGGGTTGTCCATGGTTAGAGAGAGTCGCGCCGAGTATTTTTGGTGTGACGTTTTTGCTAATTAATTTACTTTTGTAAGCCAAAAAAACCCTCTAATTAATTAACTAATCTCTATTTGCTTACGAGCTTCTAGTTCATACCACCGTGCATACGATGCACTATGTGTCATATTTCGGCCTGGGTTTGAATATTTTTCTCTCTCTTTTGCAGGGTCCCTGAACTAACAAAGCTCATTATCTCCCATTCCCCAAAAATCTTTTACCTCTCTTTTTTATGTGTTTCTATCTATCTTTTAATTATCAACCTATCGCAAAGTCGATTTTTTCCTAATTATATATTTATAGGAATAATAATAGGATATTGTTTTAATATATTATATATTAGCCTATTATTATTTTGTTTAAATTTACTGAGGTTTATGTTAGAATGCCGTATGTAAATTTCACGTGATACATATTTGATAAAAAAAAAAGTGCTGTAATTTAAATGGATTTAAAAACATAAATTATTACTGTTATTATTTAAACTGCTATATTAATATTATATGTCGACAAGCAAATTTTGTTTGTAAACTTAAATCTGCTGTTTTCTCTTGCCCAGTAATAATTTTGTTATTTTATTTCAGGGTTCTTTTGCCAAGAACAAGTTCACCTTCATTGCCTACTGCCCAGGAACTAAACAAGTAGAAGAGAGTCAAATTGATGATGACATGTGAATGAATATTTACTATTTTTTGTAATGAAGCATATTTTTAGACTAAATCTTATTCTGTATTGATGGGTACGTATTTTATTATTAATAATAATAATAAAAATATTTTTACTACTTTATGAATAAATATTTTTACTCAATAATTTCAGTGTTTAATTACACCTAAAATTCTCACAATTTAAAGTTTTTAAACAGCGTTTTATACTTAACATATGTTAAAGAAAAATCAGCAGTGTCATAATTGATAATAAAAAATATTTGATAGAAAAAAAAACAGATTAGGAAAAAAATGAGAATCGTGGCTATTGCAGTAGATCTATAGGGTGTATGCACATGATGTCATATTTATTGCGCTTGGAGGCCATACTGGAGTAGTGCATAACATTGCTCAGCATAGGACAAACTTTATTTAAGCCAATTTTCTTTGGGAAATCGGTTAATTTTTTTGTATTGTTATTTTTCTCACATACTTGAGATACTAATTCAACATATTTACAACATCAATGTGCTAAAAAATATTGCATAGTGTTTTTAAACTTGCAAAACGAGTTTTTTTTCCTATGTCACCCATGTTATTGAGTTATCCAACATGGCGTCAACTTTAACATGAATGCATACACCCTATAGAGTGCTCTCAAGTAACTTCAAGTAAGCTGCAGTAGTGAGTCCAACAGCCAACAGCTGTTCCTGGCTAGAGAGGTTTGCCAATATTTATTTGAGCGATGTTTTTTTTTACTGTTGAGTCAAAGCTAAAAAACAACAACTAATTCTCTAACTTGCGAGGTATTTTTATTATTAACTATTGAGCGGCTAGTCATATAACCCTTGCTTATTTACGCTTTGCAGGCGCATTTATTGCAGCCTACGTTTGGAATATTTTCTCTGTTGCTTGAGTTAAAATGTGACAGCTAAAAGCTCATCTTACTACCTTCCCAACCATATTTTTCTAGTTATGTGTTCCTATAACATTTTTTATTAAAATGGTGGATAGCGTACTGAGCTATTTATAGATTGATGGATGCAGGGACACAGAAAATAAATTCTAATCCAGGTAAACAAATGTCAAAACACAGCATAAACTAATGAAGTGGCTCATATTGCTCATGTAGAAAGTGAGCTTTTTAATTAAGTGAAAACTACAACTCTTAAATACTTGCTTCTTTTCTGAAAATACTAAAGTAATAATTCATCAGTAACTCAGAGAAGAGGGGAAGAGTGTGGGGATATCTGAAAAGTAATTACAAATAGTTAATAAAAACAACATTTAAGTTTATAAGTTACTGTATTTTTTAAATGTATATATTCGAAATAAAAACATTCTAGTACACACAATAGATTGATAAAGATAGCAAAAACTGTATCTTTACAATAAAAGTTTCATTTTATATACAGATCACAATTTCACAAATTTTGTGTATTATATATTTTCACTTTTCTTTTTCATCTCTCTTTTTTAATACTTTTTGCAAACACATTTTTTCCCTAATTTGATAAATCAAATTTCACTTCATTTTCACCAATTCTTCCTAATAATATTTTGATATAAAAATAACACAACAATGAATGTGGAAATTGTAACAAAAGTTGTGATATCTTGTGATACTTTCCCAAGTCACCTAGATTAAATAAGATTATCCGGCTAGTATTAGAGTTAAGTCTTTAAACTGTATTAAGACTACTTTCTTACTTGTAAGATTTTAGAATAATTTCCTCAAAGACTATAATGCATAGCTTATCCTACCTTTGCTATAGCATAGATCTATTGGTACAAAATATTTTTTATGTATATTTCTTTAATGATAAATTTGAAAGAAAAGGATAGGAGAACGACATTACGGGCCTTACCATAGTGAAGAGAGTCTCATTGACTAATAAAGGAACAACTGCTTTGAAGCCAACTTTAAGTTATTTTGATCCCATCTGCTTCCATTTCTACTTACTAAGCATACGTCGAAACAGAAGCGGGAGTGAGCAAAATCGCTTGTAGTTGGCCTCAAAACAGTTGTTCCTTTATTAAGTGAATAGTTTGATGGAAGTCTTGCGAGTACAGAGATTAAAAACTAACATATACTGGGACTGGAAAGTTTTCAGCTTTAAACTCCAAGAGAAAATGGAGTGTGTTAGGCCTTTGTTTGACTCACGAAGGCATGACACATTTCGATTTCTCTTAGAGTTTAGTACCAAAAGCTATCCAGTATGTGTACTAGTAGTTTACCTCTTTGCTAGCAAAATTTTCACCAAACTCTGGGACTGTCTTCAATACTGTCTTGTTGGGTTTCTTCTATCATTTTCTTTCAAATTTATTATACCTAACCAGGATGGTTTATTTTCTCTATCTAAAAGAATTGATATTTTTTACTATGGTCTACATTACATTATAGGTATGTAGTAAATTTAATATCAAAGTATACATTACAAATTATAGTAATATTATAATTATTCTGGTAAACCAGCTACCAGAAGTTAATATAATTTATAACAAATAAGGACACAAAAATAATTTATAAAAGTTACAATCAAGCATGCAAAATGCAGGTACAGAGAATTATTATTTTTGCTATTTTTGTCATTTTTGTTCTATGTCTATTTTTTATTCATTACTTTATTTACAATCAAAGTTGTTGTTTTTTCCAAACACATACAAATCACAAAACAAAAAAATTTAATGACACATAATTAATGTAAAATCTGCACTCACTCACGTTTCATTACCTATTTTACTAAAAAGTTATTGACAGGCTCGGACTGGCCATAAGAGCAAGTCCGCAATTGCGGACGTGCCCCCCCCCCCCTGTTTGGAGGCCCCTAAGGCCCAAAAAGGGGCGTAACTAGGGTGTTATGCCTCCTTTGTGGCCCCTAAAGAGGGTGTTACACCCCTTTTGCGGACGAGGCCCCTTGATTGCCAGTCCGACCCTGGTTATTGACATATTATATAAAATAATAATTGGGACAAGCAAAAAAGCACATTTTTTTTTGTAACTACGCTTTTCTAAACAATCCTGAGGGTTACCTGATTTTATTTTATTTTTATTTATGTAAACAACATCTATGTATAAGTTATAGATACCTGTCAATATTTTTATAATATATGTGTACCTTTTTATGTTATACTATAACATACCAACAACTCTGCTTAGCATCATTCAACTTTATAAGTAACATTTGTAAAAATTGATAAGGCTTTGAAATTTTCATAATATATTTATTATTGCTGTAGTTTTAATCACTGAAATCGTAGCCATCACATGCTTAGCATATAGCATATATATATATATATATATATATATATATATATATATATATATATATATATATATATATATATTGTATTACTTAGATATAGACCATGAAGCTATTTGACTGGGTATATCAGCACTGGGAAAAGAAGTACTTAAGACTTAAGACTTACAGATTAGAGCTAGTTGTCACTATAATAAATATAAAGAACTATATCTACTTTTTAATTTTTTGAAAACATTAAAGAGTTATAGTGACATGAATGTGATTGTAAATATTTATAATTCTATTTATTAAAAGTACAATCTGAATAAGTTAAGTTTTAGTATTTTGTAGTAATATAATCCCGGTCAATATTGGCAGTTACAAAGCATAGAAGGCAGCTGCGGCATATATAATAAAACACATTCAATTACTTCAATTATATGTGTAGGCAAAACACTGTCGTTCCTGTTTTGCAGGTTCAATAAAAACACAAGGTTTACAGCACAGTAGTTGAAATTTTTACTGTGAAAGTAAGAAGTTTATATCATATGATAACAGAACAGAGGGTGAAAACAGTATGCTACATTTTCTTGTTGCCATACAGAACTCTGGATTGCTACAAATCAAAGAACCAAGGAGAAAAGAAAAGGAAGAAGATGACGTTGAGGGTAAAGAGCAGTATATAAAATTTTGTTACAATGAAATTTATAAATTTCTATATAATATTTTGTTGCATCATCATTATAATCTTTAATTGCCCTATATTTGATCAAAATCATTTTTCACTATCACAATTTAAGAAAGTAACCATTATACTGTAAAGCAGTGCCACCTATGGCTTTTATTTTTTATTTTTCAATTGAGCAAATTTTACGTTGAGTGTGTGTTTTTGTGTGGTGTATATATATATAATATATATATATATATATATATATATATATATATATATATATATATATATATATATATATATATATATATATATATATATATATATAGGATAATGTGTGTGTGTAATGAAACACTATAACGTAAAGAAAAGAAACTTTTAACTCTACAAGAATAAGGAAGGTAACATAGTCAAGTCCTTGACGTTTCTATTTCATTTTTACCCGATGTATTCTTAACATTATCGGCAATAAATATATATATATATATATATATATATATAGAGAGAGAGAGAGAGAGAGAGAGAGAGGAAACAAATCTAATTTTGTGCTTAATTATTTTCTTCTTCTTCTAATGAATTAATAATTTGGGGGATGTGGTATTTA
The DNA here is from genome assembly GCA_949318235.1 of Ecdyonurus torrentis. Taxonomy (NCBI): domain Eukaryota; kingdom Metazoa; phylum Arthropoda; class Insecta; order Ephemeroptera; family Heptageniidae; genus Ecdyonurus; species Ecdyonurus torrentis. The sequence goes on from OX439129.1 coordinate 15,357,790, forward strand.
AGTACAGCTGAGCTGCAAAATATCAAGATACAAAGAAAACTCAAATAAAATTTGCTCATTTTTGTAGAACAACATAAAAACATTTCACATTATCTTAGTAAATAAAGAAGTGGCATACTTTTTTTTTTATACTTTTATTATTATTATAAATATAAAATTGCATAACATTAAATTATACACATCATTTTTGCATGGTGTTTATCAATAACCATGTTTACTAAAATCAAAGTAAAATATTATCTATGTACAGTTTAAGTTATAGAGCAACAACAAATCAGGAGAGAAAAGGAAAAGTATACTATGATGATTATAGCAAAATGTTAGTATTGCTATATTCAACTGATGTTTGTGTTTTGGAGTTATTATTATTTTATTTTCTTTATAAACTTCAGTACTAGGTAAATCAGTCTCTCCTTAAGGCAAAAAGGAACCTTTTTGTAAGTTCAAAACTATAAGGAAAAATTAGTCACAATCAGAGCTAAAGTATTCATCTGGGGACATACACACTGATGCCCTGAGCAAGTGCAATGCCATAATTAATATGCTTCAATGCTCCTTTAACTGTCATACTATTTTTATAATATGTGAGAAAATGGCATTCATAATGCAAAATTTAAGCAATTTCTCACCTCCTATAATTAGAATATTATAAAAAAGTTTTGAAATAATGAGAAAATTCCTAAAACCTTTCTACCTGGAGTTATTTTTAAGCTATGTAATTGCAAATATGTTAATGAAATGTATTGTTACATATTATATTATGACATTATTTTGTAATAAATTTGTATTTAATTGTTCACTAAATTTATAAACACAATACAGTTTGTTGATACAATTGTGGTTGTTTTTATTTATTATTATCCACTTCACTGGTTTGAAGATTTCAGGCAATGCATGGAGTAGGACGTACTAGGGAGTGAAGAGTTCGTTGTCGCTTTGTGGTGGGATTTGACGCAGTGGACGTAGTGAGTTCTACAGTAGGTCTACGTTTCATCGCCGTAACTCCTGCGTGGCTGTACGCCAACTGCCCGGCCGAGCTAGAGGAGGAATAACGCGAGCACTGAGTAGCTGCATTGCCTGTGGCAAACAAGACATATACCGACCTCAGTCCGGTATACACTAACCATGCAAACTACACAACAAAACAACGCACACTTTATACTAATGCAAAAGAGTAATATAGTCACTTTGCATCACTTTTGTATTGAATTGTTTATAATTCTGATAGTCTCCCAGGTCATTTAAAATTAATGCTCCATTTAACCATACAATTAAAAAAAAAAATTAACAAAATTTGCATTTTCATAATTAAATATACATACATAATACTTGTAATGTAGGTCGACAAATTCAAATTGTAAGGTGGAATTTTAAAGGAAATTTAAATTTGAACTAATTTTGCCCTTTTAATAAAAATAATTTAATAGTACTTCAAAATTTTGCTTTAAAAAAGTGATTCAGTGGTTATATTTCAATTGCAAAAGCAGAGATTTTACTATTGTTTTGGTGTAGTTATTTCTTTAAAGACATACAATACTTTTTACTTACGTTCTTTTTGGTATCGTCTGCATGCTTCATCTCTTTCCGCGGCATCAAAATACCACAGGGTGATGGCATATCTGGAACAACAATTAATATTCAATTGACTAAAATGTTGTAGTAACAAATACTTTTAAATTAATTTGTAAAAACAATTGTGTGTGAGTGTATGTGTGTTTATTTAATATCTATATACATATATAAAAAAATGTAACAAAATTATCTGAAAACACATTTTATTAAATTCATTGGTTTTAGTTGGTAAATACATTTAATTTGTGTTGTTTAATTGTTTAACAAGATCTATATTAATTTAACAAGTATAATCATTTAATTAATAAATTTATTTATTTATTTATTCCATCTATTTGAAACATTCTGTTAAAATGGAGTGGCTGAAGTGTTGCATAATTACAAATCCTGGACATGACTTTTATTTTATAAGGAAGGCAAGAAATGGCAATAAGTTGCCAAATACTTTTTGATTATTAATTTTGTCTTTGCGTTACTATAATCAAATGAAGGTATAAAATTTAAAGAGACAAAAAATATCATATGTTGCGTATTTTTTCAAGTTACATAGAATAAATTAATAATAAAGCAACCTTTCAGAATATTCTCATTGATGAAAGGTTAAAATTATTTTCAAGGAATGCTTCTAGTTACTGCGAGGCTTCTTATTATAGATACTGTAGTATGGAGGCTAGAAACAAAATCTTTGACACTGAATATCATTCGCAAAGTTTGAAATACTATACTCTGACAATCAAGTTTTTCTCTTGTCCCTACTGTATTTTTCTAACCTAACATAACTCTTGTCAAATAACCTCCAATGTTTAGTCACATTGATTTACTATAACTATTTATCTTTTAATTTAACTGTAAAAGCAACTTTTTTTTTTTTTTTTTTTTTTTTTTTTTTTTTTTTGCGAGTTGATAAATTACCTAAACATACATGATTGAATATAGCAAGTGGACAAAAGGGCAGCATTTCTAACAACTTTTTTAGAACGTTGCTAACATTTGATAAGTAGAGAAGAAAAAAAAAAAAAAAAAAAAAAAAAAACTGGGTTCTTTATTTACATTCGACAGTATAACGATCCCAATAAAAAAGTTTCAATATAAGAGAATATAAATGAAGGCAATAATAATTTTCACGCCTCATGTTTTATAACTTTTAATTTATGCGCAAAACTTTAAAGACTCTAAAAAATCATTTATCGTAAAGAAACCAGGTATACGAAATTAAAAATGGATTATCTTGAATGTCTCTATCAAATCACATAAGTGACATCTTCTCACATCGAGTAATATATTTTCAGTGATATAAGTTTGAGTGAATGCAATCACCATTGAAGTCATTCAATTTTCGTGCAATCAAATCATTTCACACTAAGAACATTATTCCGTGATTGGCATATATACAAAATATTATCAAATGTAACATGGAAAGAAAAGCAATACATTTAATTGGCATACAAATAATTTCAAACTTTGACACCTTTGTGCTATCTCACGTTGATAGCATACAATTTGCAACATTGCTCAAGATATTTTGTTATACAATTACCGATTTTATTTGACAAAACCAGGTGTTATAAATAATTGGGACACACACACACACACACACACACACACACACACACACACACACACACACACACACACACACACACACACACACACACACACACACACACACACACACACACACACACACACACACACACACACACACACACACACACACACACACACACACACACACACACACACACACACACACACACACACACACATATTATATGGCATCAATTTTTAACGCGTTTAAATTTTATTCACAAATAAAATGAACATAAAATGTTGCTATCTTAAAGAAATCTCAACCTCTCCAAATAAATGTTTGTGGGTAAAAGCGTTTTAATGTTTTTATACATTTGAAAAGTTCTCCGTTTTCAAGTACAGTGTAGAAAAATATTTATTAGTTGGCAAATTATGAGATAAATTTATACGTATAAGACAGGATTTTTTTCACTATAAATTTATATCTTATATTTATATAATTTACACAATAATAATAAAATAATAATAATAATACATTAACTATAAAGTAAGACACGTAATACCTAAATACAATTTTTTTAAAATTATTTTTTAATTGATTACAACCTTCTATTTCAAGCCTTTTTTTATTATTATTATTATTATTATTATTTTTTTTTTTTACTAGCTTGCCTATATGCTAATTTCGATACAAGAATTCGAAAGCTTTTCTATTTACAATACTATCCATAATATACTTGACATTTTAACTAATACCCTGAGCCACTTTGGTTCTCATTATTTAAATTCGCGAATCTTATAACCTTGGAATCCAAATTCGCAAACATTTTTAATTTCTAAACTCAGCTACCTGCTCATTTTCACTCTCTAAATAACCTTTTTTTTATTTATCTATTTTATTATCTTTAGCAGGCATAAAAAAATCCTACATTTTTAAAAATCTTTGATCAAGGCTTAATGATTAAGGGGCGTAAGATAGGATCCATTTTTTTTTTTTTTTTTTTTTTTTTTTTTTGCAAAATCACCTGTTTTTTTCTTTGTTTTTATTTTTTCGAGTCAACAAACTGTTTAGTAATATAATAATACTGATAAAACATAATATAAGATAATGTATAGTTTGAAAACGTAGGAAAAAAACATGTATGTATGTACACAGGACCGCGATAATACATTTTACCAGTCAAAAACTCGCGCTACATTTTCAATGTTATTCTTATGAGAAAAACACGCGCTGGATTTAAATGGTAAAATATATTATCACGGTCCTGTGTACTATGAATGTTAGATAAAAGAAACGAATAAAGAATTTTCAATTGAAATATTATCGTTTATATGTTTTATGTTATATATGTTATAATACAGTATGTTATATGTTTTCATTTTCAATTAAATATATATTATCGCAGTCCTGTGTAGATTTTAATTTTGTTTACTTTGCAATTTTGTTCCATTAAAAAAGTAAATAAATAAATTAAACGGCGTCCTATCATCATTATCATGACAGCTGTATCTCTCAGAGTAAGCCAACATGATTCTTTTTTTCTTCTTTTTTTTTTTTGTTCTATAGAGTGACAAATATTATGGAGAATGAATGTGGATACATTTAAAGATCATAATACGAAATAATTACAATTAAAAATTATATAAACTCAAGTTATAATATTTTTGTATTAAATTTAAATTACGATAAAGATTACATAAAAATAAACCAAATTTAATATTTAAATTTACCTTGTACGAAAGGCAGGTTGCACTTCATGTGGATTTCTTCTATCAGACCAGAAGAATAAGATTCTATCAAATAGAGGTTCTATATCTGCAACCTGGTCCCGCCAGCCTTCAGGAAATATACGCAGTAAGCCTCCATTTTTCTGCAACAAAACCCAAAGAAATATTTCAAACTTCAGTACTTTTTTTAGAGCACTTTTGCCATCCAGTCGCTGCTTTTTTTTTTTTTTTTTTTTTTAAAATATGTTTATACATTTTTTTTAGTACAATATATAGTTAAAAAGAAATATAAAGCTTTAAAGCTCAAGACAGCGGTCATTTCTTAGCGCAATTCTTATCTTATCCCTGCGATAGCGTCCATAAAGTTAACACAGTCCAAACTCTTATCGCTGCGCTAAGAAAATCGCTGTCCTATAGGCTTAAAGCGCAGGACAACGGTCAATTTCTTATCACTTTAAATCGGATAGGATAAGATATACGGCTTCCTATTGGTTGATAATATAAATCAACCAATAGGAAGCCGTATATTTCTTATCCTATCCGACTAAAAGCGAAATTGCGATAAGAAACGGCCGCTGTCTTGAGCTTGAAGCTCAAGACAGCGGCCGTTTCTTATCGCAATTTAGGCTCCGCCCCTGGGATAGCGTCCATAAAGTTAGCACAGTCCAAACTCTTATCGATGCGATAAGAAAAGGGATAAGAAGGACCGCTGTCCTGCGCTTCACTCTCTTTGAATATAAAAGTAATTTGTCCTAATTTGTTAAGATAATGAGAATGAGCTTACCTTGATATCCCAGTCTTGATTGAGGTAGTAAATTGCAGTAATACATCGACCATCACGATTTGGATTATCTACATGTTTGACGTAATGCGAGCCACTTCCTGGGTAGCAAGCGACCATTGCCTGAAACAATCCATTACAAATTTACATTATACTATATGACAAGTAAAATATATATAGTACATAATATCTAGTTCATGTTCATTTGATTTTTAACTTATGTTTGACACTTTATGTTTTATTCAATAGAAAATTTCGAAATAGGTTTGTATTGGGTCAATTTTTTTGTATACATATATGGAGCATAGAAATTCTTTAGCAATATAATAAATAATATAGGCATCTTTTTAAAATCATATAGCTGGCCATTTTTTAAGTATGTTAAAACCTTCAATGTAAGAATGCTAAAAAAAAAAAAAAAAAAAAAAAAAAAAGGTCTTCTAGGTTGGTAGACAAAAAATTTGAGGCTGAAAAAAATTATCGAACTTTCATCGTTACCTCTCCCCTTTGATATTCTAGGCAAACCTTGTTTTCACAACTCAATCACGGTCACATTAAAGCTTTTACATGTTTTTGCATATGTTTGAAAAATGGCAATAATAGCCACACACCACTTTTAATGATTCAATGAATGATTTTGCAGGTATAAAAATGTTGTTATGTGACACCTTGTAGCTTATGTTTATACCTATTAAGAAAACATTAGTTTTTTTTTTTTAATGGGTATGCCTCCATATATGGAAATTTGCAAATCTACTACCCGACGCGAGCCTCTAAACACAAACAGGAGGAGAGACCATTGTATTTCTTTCTATTAATATATTTATAGCTACTGTATTAAAAAAAATAATAATAAAAAAAAAGACACCTATCGTATTAGATTTTTTGAATATTTTATTTTTACTCATTTCAAAGACGAATATGTTTAGATTTAGTTTAAATCATGCGTGTAAAATGTATATAATTATTTTAATTACTTTGAGAAGTGGTTAAATTACTATCAATTTTTAATGCAAATAATTGAACCAAATGAAGAACTTTACTTAAAAGACATTAATTTTAATGATTAGGTATAGTATGTAATAAACAAACAAACTATAACTTAAAATGTAATGAAATGTTGGATTCATTCGCATTGAGGTAATTTAAATTGAGGTCGTTCAGTAAGTCTCACACATTTTACGCCACCGCTGAGTCCGTCCCTATACTAAACGTAGACCTTTTTTTTTTTTTTTTTTTTTTTTTTTTTTTTAATTTAATCCTTTTTACTATAAGCAAAAGTAGCCATACATTTCTAACACAATTTCATCTAAGAAGTAGGTCGTTTAATATTTTGTATTTTTGATACATTATTATTTTCTTCTATCATGCAATTTTATTTAACACAGCCCTTTTAGTATTTTATGCCAAATGCCAAATAATAATGGTGCAAGAGATATCATACATACACGGATAAAAAATAAACACTAATAATTATGCTAGCTCAGTGTAGCAAAATTTATTCATAAAATCATAATTTATGCTATAGTTTATAGTGTTTATACTAAATATATAAGATGTTCAGCATAATTACTTATGTTATTACAAACTAGCAACATTTGTGCTCTACAATATAGAAATTGTTCAATGCAGCATAAATTAAGCAATTTACAGTTTTTTCTGTGTACACATGATATGTTTGTTACAATATGGTTTACCATTCACACTCTGGTGCTTAATTTGCAATGATATACTCTTATGAGAAAAATAGGAGCTAAATTTAAATGGTAACATAGTATCATAATCGTGGGTACATGATAAAATTGTGAAAACGATACACTTGAATTTTTAATGTCGATTTAATTATTAGTAATTATAATGATTTAACTTTTTTTCAGCACTCAACAGAGCTTTTTCAGCCAGCACATTACATGAACCTTGTCCATAACATTTAGCCAATACTATTGCAACAAGAAAAAAAAAAAAAAAAAAAAAAAAAAAAAAAAAAAAAAAAAAAAAAAACTATAGAATATAACATAATTATATATTACAAGCAGTCAAGAAATTTGTTACTGTTTAATTGTAACCAATATTAATAAAACTGGTAAAACAAGGTTGAATAATTAATATATTCCAAATAACAGCGAAAGGCATACAGCATGAATAAAAAATGTACCTTGGTTATTTCAACTTCTGTAGCAGAATACGATGTTTTAAAACAATCTTTGTCTCAGTATTATACATTATATTTCAGAGAAACCTTATACACCATACATGTTATTTTTAGAAAACATATTTGTCTATTTTTAAATAATAGTTTGTTTTTTCTGTTTAGTATTGATGCTCAGTAGAAGGAAAAAAAATCAATTAATACTTATAAATACTCTTACAATCAATAATAAGCATCAACATGAAACTATATAATAAATAAACACGTGGGTACGATAAAAATTTATGTTAGGTTAGCTATGGCTAATTAAAGTTTGGTGAAGTTATTATAAGAAGAAAGATTCCGCGTTGCGCGGTGAATAAATTGCTGTGAAAGGTCGGTGGCCGATGTTAAGGAAGGTCAGGACATGAATGCTGCTATGCGGCTTTATAACATCAACATGTCTCTCTTTCTCTCCATACACACTCTCTCTCTCTCTCTCTCTCTCTCTCTCTCTCTCTCTCTCTCTCTCTCTCTCTCTCTCTCTCTCTCTCTCTCTCTCTCTCTCTCTCTCTGTGTCTCTCGTATCGGGCCAGTCTGGATGCAACTGTGTCTCAGATAAATTGGAAATTATACAGTAGAGTAGACTGTGGGTGTCTATGAGGTGAGGCAACCACTGAGTGAAAGTAACAACAAGTGACAGACAGACGGGCAGAAATATCCAGCCGGAGTATATTTTATTGCGTTTCTGCATTTCAATGAATTTTAAATGTTTATACCGGATTCAAGTGTATAATCTGCAAAATATTAGCGGGGTGTAAATGATAAATTTCACACTCCATAAAACTGAAATCAACATTATGAACTACCAAACTAGGAAGTATGTGAATCAACTTTCATTGCACATTTTGCATCACTGTACTTTTCCCCATGAGCAAATACGATGCAAATTTGATATAAGAGGGTTGCAATGAGGAAGACTTTTCAAGCAAACATGAATTATTTTAATTATTAATTTATTTTCAACACATAATATTGTGATTAAAATATTGTCACTTCCCCCGAGATTATAATATAATCATATTATGTGCAATTGTATATTAAAATTACTGCCAAAGTTTTGAAAAATAGGGGTTGTCAATCACTAACCCTCTCTCTCTCGCAACATCTTATTGTAGTTCTTATATCATTATTATTAACAAAATGAATCAAATTTAATTATTATAGAAGAGAAAATTTTTAACTTTCATTTCACCATAAGAAACCCTTATTCCTTTTAAAATTCGTAAACCACAAGATAACCCTGAATTTTTAACATACACATTTAGCATTAAAAAAAAAAAAAAAAAAAAAAAAAAATCCATTGTATTCTTTTATACGTGCCAAAAAAAATCTTGAAAATTGGCAAGAAGAGTGAATTTTTAAAAAGATACTTTTATTGTAAACAGAAATAATTTTTAGCTAAATTAAAAACGCTGGCATTGTTAATTCAAAATCTATTCTACAATCAAAATACAGTTAAAGTAAGTGGACGCAAAGCTACATAAAGTTATTTCAATTAATATCTGCTGTATCTTATAAAAAAAAAAAAAAAAAAAAAGAGGACAGATAGATAGATAGAAACATGCATAGGGTATGATATTTTAATAAACATAGAAGCTGTCCTAAGAATGAAACCACTGAAAAACTAATGTCTTCAAATCCATATTTGGTAAGTGATTAATTAAAGGTGCATGGTTTAAGATGCACTGCTGATGAAGGTGTTCGACGCGCGCATCTCAACACGTGCCAACACGTGACGTCACACAATACTGCTGCGCCTGCGTACTTTAGTACTTGCGTACGTGACACTAGACACTCGTACTACATGCACGTTTAAGTTCCCTAGATGTTAAAATAGGACGTAAGAAAACAGCATAATACAAAACTATATTACCTGCTGCAATCATCACCATATATATGTTAATTTCAAAATTAACACCTCTATATAAACGACTTGTTTATATTTTCCTCCTGTGCCTTTATTTAAATGACCATGAACACAAACCGCGCTTACTACCTTAATATTGAATAAATTTAAATAATTAATAACGATCGATGGACCTTTTCTCTATTATTATAATCATCATCATTTTCTATTACAAATTAGCATACTAATACAAAATTTAACCAATTTAATCTATTTTACCATACTGTTCATCTATAATGACATTCTCATAATATATTCATGCTTTTTAAATTGTCAATGAATAGCAAGTAAATATAATCCTTGATGACCCATCTAGTATGCTGACTTAGAATGAGAACAAAATCCAAGTCAGAACAAAAATTTCTTAAGCTTTTGAATAAGCTATAGGTGTATTATACAACTTTAATTAAGACAGTCGCTACCATGACTAGGATTTTGATCTATTAAAAACAAACAACTAAACGCAGAATATTTTACCTATTATGGACCCAATCTCAGACTTTTCAGTATACGCATTCAATCCACTTTTTTAAAAAACCTTTGAAGTAGATTACTCATATTTTAATAAGGCCCTTTATTTACATAATCTGTTTTATATTTTATAAAAAAAATGCAAGTCCTATATGCAGTTCCGCTGCATGTTATATGCATAACGATTGCATAATAATATTATGTATACAATCGTGATCAATGTTGTGTGAATGGAGTTGTCAAGCTTTAATATCACCGTAATTAAGTTATATTTTTATTAAATTCAACGTAATTATAAAGAAAAAAGGTGAGCTTAAAGCTATAGACCACATAAAACAACATGTGATTTTTAATGAATAAACACGAAATGGGATCTTCGAAACTGATGACAATTTTTACCAGAATGTTAATGTAGCCCCATGAAAGAGCGTGAAAAAAAACTGTAAAGTATGCAATTTGAGTGAAAATTCATAGTTATGACGTCAGAAACATGTAAAAATTTGTATGAAAATGTTGTGCGGATTGCATAAATCGAATTTTCTAATCACTGCTACGGGGCTACTGTTTGGTTTTGAGACAAACTAATGTTATTTATGTAAATCCCATCAAGTGTTTTGTGATATAAATGTTTATGTTTTTCTCTGGTCTATTCCTTTAATATTTATTAACACGGACAAAATAAATTACGCAATTTATGCTGTGTTTAATTATAAATATTGCTATATCTTGAATAGAACGGAAAAATGATGCTGAATATCTTAATTATGTATTATGCTATATAATAGCTGTACAATATAGTATTAATTATTTGACGATGTTATGCAAAGATGTTGCTGCATTGAGCTTGCAAAGCTTTTACGTATTTATTTTTGTCTTGTGTATTCAAATAATTAATTTCATCCTTTATTTTGTTGTATATTATGCAAAAGATTCAAGATGCATCTTGATGCATCAAGATATCTTTTTTTCTTTACTTCTTTTTATTAGTATAATGTTTGGTTTATTGAAAATAAGTCTATGTAAGTAAAAATTAATATATTTATATTGGAATTAAATAAATAAATGGTAAATTTATTATGAAAGTTTATATGTTAAGTATTTCTAAATATAAATATCATTACGGTAACAATAAATTAGTCTGTTAAATGAAGCGCTACCTCATGAAGTATTTTTGGTGTTTGTTTTGTGCTCTAAATATTATTATGTAATTATGTTGTAATTTTCTGGTCATAACTACTAATACTGCATGTACCGCAAGAAAATGAAAAACCTGCAGAACTATAGACTGAAAAGCATCACTAAAATTGCAGGTTATTCATTTCATTTCGGTACATATATAGCCCTGAATTAATGGTTTCACAATTACAATTTACAACAATTTATATTAAGTTTTGAAATTAATATCAATACAGTATGTTGAAAGAAATAAAATAAAAAGAAAAGAAGGGAACAAAAAAAAAAAAAAAAAAAAAAATGATATGTGCAGTTTTATGATTGATTATTTATTATCATCCTTTCTTTACTAGCATTCCTATTTTTATCTCAATATGAATATGTGACCATGAAACGTTTTCTTCACTTGAGAGACTTCTTTAACGTCCAAAAAAGTTATGTGGGTTGAATTGTGTATAGTGTTACGATCAACACAACATCGGAGAGCGATGGTAATCACGTTACACAAAAACGTGTCCGTATGTAAGTGGATAATCCGGTTTGACGTACTTGCTTTTTTTTACGTACTCGCCTTTTTTTTTTTTTTTTTTTTTCATGAGCAGCAGTAATGAGAAAGAGAGAGGGTGGCTCTGCATGTGAAGGAATTTATTAGTTAATATATTATAATCCAGCGTTTAAATTTAAACTTTTTTATTCTATATATATAATTATTGTCTTAGTTAGACCTTGAAAATATAAAATATCATAAAAAAGTCGTTGTTCTTGTGAAGCTGATTAATTTAAAATTTAACGTGAGTAATTCAAACGTTTCCAAATTTACCAATGCGTCATTTAGATTGAAATTTTTTACTAAAAAAAAAAAAAAAAAAAAAAAAAAAATCCTTAAAAAAATGAACAAGCATGGCATGTCTAAATAACGTGTTAGGGGTTACAACTTCAAAGTAATACAATCATAATAATATACATAATGTATTTAATTTTATGACATTTTAGAAACTTCTGTATTTTATATTATTTTCTTAGGTGCTTCTTATTTTACTATATTATAGTTCTTATTATATACACGGTGCTACTTAGCAAATTAGAAATTTTCCAACTGCATTATTTGTAGCGCAATACAGTATAGTCTGACGTGAAAGCAAAGCATGACTAATGTAAACAAGATAATGTCAATGTACTGTTGGTTAATAACATTAAAGTTATCTGTAAGAAATTTTTTACAAAATCTCCCCCCCCCCCTTTTTTTAAACAGCAAATTCAATGATATGAATTTATATTAAAATTTTAATGAATGATTTTTTTTTCATTGTATAACACTTGTGATATAACATTTTACTATATCAAATAAATAATTGATGATCATCTTTATTCAAAAAAGCATAGAAAAAATTAAAAAAAAATTGAAAAGGGCGAGGTTTAAGTCCTTTTACTGTATTATGGTATTAATATCACGCATCGATATGTAGACTTAATTGACTAATAAAGAAACAACTGTTTTGAGGCCGACTTTACGCAATTTTGGTCACATCCGCTTCTGTTTCGACTTACTGCGCATGCGTAGTAAGGAGAAACGGATACGGATGTGACTGAAATCGCTTATAGTCGGCCTCAAAACAGGTGTTCCTTTATCAGTCAATTAAGACAAATGCTTTATATAAATATGTGTAGTGTAATTGCCATAGGGTAATAGAGACAAATTTTAAGTCACAGTAACTGTCTGTACACAACTAAATCTTTATTTATTCTTCATGCTGCTCATTGACTGCTTCTGTCTACTCAAAATGCGGAAAAGGAAGTGGCCGGAAAAGGAAACCACGTGACGTGACGGTAAAAGTGGGAGAAACCTTGGTGCCAGCAGCAAGCTAACCTTGAGCTACCTCCTACTTTTACGATCACGTGGTTTCCTCTTCCGGCCACTTCCTTTTCCGCATTTTGAGTAAACAGAAGCAGTCATATTCAATGCTGACATTCCTAAAGAAATTAGTCGATTAACGTCAAATATCTTGACCGCTTATGTTTACTCAAAATGCGGAAAAGGAAGTACCGGAAGAGGAAACCACGTGACGGTAAACGTACCGTAGGATAAAAGTTGGTGCCAGCAGCAAGCTAGGCCTGAGCTACCTCCCACTTTTACCGTAACGTGGTTTCCTCTTCCGGCACTTCCTTTTCCGCATTTTGAGTAAACATAAGCGGTCATTATCTTAATAAAATATTATATTGATTTCAAATGGATGCGCACTAATAGAAAGCAAAATAAATAGTTATGTATAATAATTATCAATTACTGAATTTAAGAATCCATTTCTGCAATCTAATGTAAGTTTAGTACGACTTAGTAATCCAAAGAGGATTCCCATACTCATGTAAGAACTGGTTAGCTGGAAACGTGTATTGCTGGTCAAAATTACATTGATTGAATGAGCAACAAAATATAACCTCCAAGATTAAATAAATCAAAAAGCAACAAAAGATTGAATAACGATATTCTCTTTGGTATACCGAAGCCATCTACTTATCTTACTGCAATTTATCCAACCAAACCAAACCTTCAAATTAACCCCCAAATTCGAACAAAGAACTGAATTGTGCTCCTGAATCAGATAAGTATCATAATTATATGAATCCATATAAGTAATAAGGACTGCTCACAAGTTGCAATATTTTCAATGTGCAATAAATTGCATGAAAATTTAATTATTTTTTAATTGAGATTGCATGTAATCAAATTGAACACTGAAAATATTGCGCCATTTTAACACAGATCACAAACTAGCGTTATAATTACCCCCTCTTTGAACCCCAAGGAAAGAAAACGTTGCTGAAATAATGTAGCAGTTATGCGAGTTATTATAATAATATAGAATTAGAGTTTACCGAGGTTTTAATTAAATTTTATGGAACCACCTACCATACCTGACAATTTAAAAGTTATCTTACATTTCTTAACAAATATCGCCTTCGGCTAAGGTGTAATTGATTTTAATTGATATCATATCGATTATATACGCAACACAAGAGCCGACACTGCAATTTTTATACTCAAATAGTGAACATGCTTCATAAAATGCAGATCAATATCAATGTTTACATTAATATACTTGTTCCTTGAGGGTGTCAATTTTCAAGTTAATAGTTCTCATATTACAAAATAAAAGTTCTATAATATACAGGAAAATATGTTTAGCATGTGGATAATCACTGTAATAAAGAGTAATTAAGTCAAAACGTCCTTTTGAATATTTCTCAAAATTAATACGCCAAGGTTTCGAGCAAGTAAACTTCTGAGAGTTCGCGTAGAATTGCACGTAGACAAATCATAAAATATGAATTTATGATTATAATACTTAATATTACAAGTAACCAGTTCTACATTTACAACACAAGTACTTGCAAGCAAGCAAGCAAGCAAACAAGCAAGCAAGCAAGCAAGCAAGCAAGCAAAAAAAAAAAAAAAAAAAAAAAAAAAATCAATATCCACATACTAACATAAATGATGAGATGATGCCACATGCTAAAAAAATATTTTGCATAAATAGAATTGCAAAAATATTCTCTCTCTCTCTCTCTCTCTCTCTTCACGACAGTGTTTACGTTTCATAGCTCACGTATGCTACAAGATTTTTTTGGGGGGATTTTTAAGACCCCCTTCCCTTTTCCCTGCCAACTTTATACCATACTAAAATACATAGCAGTTGACAAGATTTGAACAGCAAAGTCATGGAACGTAATTAGATCTTTAATGATTACAGATTTATACATAGACAATGGAAATAACATCAATAATATTATTTAAAACAAAGTAAGAATTATCAATAATAATTGAGGTATTTAATTAAGATTAATATAGTATATTTACAACAGAATTGCCTATCCTATTACACCAGAAAATATACTGCAACGTCAAGAGGTCAATGTTATTTACGATACTTTGCAGGCTTTTAATAACTTGTCATAATAACTAAATCGTATACAAGCATGTAATATATTCAGACAGTGGCTATACATAATAATTGTTGTCAATCAAACTCAGAAAAATTACATGTGCTGTCAGAGTAGAGTACACGAAATTTCATTTTTATTTATAAAAAAATAACAAATTAACATGTTGGAAAAAATTAGCATATTTTTAATTTAAATAGTAATTGCACTTTTTTTTTTCAGCACGTGTAAGTCATACTTTTAAAAATAATACAAGAAATTTGTTTTTACTATATACATACACAGTATACAAATTATATAAATGGAATAAGATGATTGTAGCACATTTCCTTTATAGGCAATGCATTTCAATTCATCTAAAAAATAAAATTTATGAATGAGAGAGATAGAGAGAGAGAGATCTTTTTGTTACTAAAATTTAGATGCCCTCACCTAAGTATTGACCAGATTAAATAATAAATTAAAATAATATAAAAAAATAAGTAACGAAATAAAATTTTGATATATATTTTTTTCTTTTGACTGAATATCAGATATTGTTGTTCTTATATACATATCATATTTTACCACATAACATTTTTACCACATATGGACATTATTATTATTATTATTTTTTTTTACTTTACTTTTATTTATATTATTTTTTACTCTCAATAATCTTATACTCAAATTATTGGGTACTAAACGAATACCGAGATTTTAGTCAAATATAACGCAGTTTTACATATTTTAATTTTTTTTATTCGACCGCACCCTACAAAACTAATAGACAAATAATAAATCCATAGAAATTAAAGCAATACATTTAAGTATATATATTATACTATGCAATGCATAATATATTATGTTTGAGGTTTATTATCATTCATTTTCATGGCCTCGATGTCTAAATAAGGTTCTATAATCAATAAAAAACCCAGATCCATTGTAAAACTTTGTCTAAACAATGAAATCTAAACTGCATGTGATACTTGACAATCGTAATAAATTTTTGTACAGTAACAGCTCTCGTACTTTCTAAAATCTGCCTCTTATAATGTACACAACATACAGTACAAATACACACTATATATACGTGTAAGCGTAAAACATAATTATTTTCATTTTTTTTTTACCTCCTTCTCTCTTCCAAAATTAAAATTTGACTTGCCTAACCTTCAATGTAATAAAACTAAAACTATAAAAAAGTATTTTTTTTTTATTATATATTTTACCGCAGGTAATAATTAAATATGACCATTGCAAGAAATACTGCAACATTTTTTTATTATCACTGAGCTAGTTAAATAAAAAAATATCACAGTATCAAGTAGCACAACTTAAAATTTTAAACTTAATGGCAAATGTACATGTTACCCAAACTACTGAATTGAAATACTTGCAACGAGGGATATATTTTTATTAACATGCGCTGAATTTTGAATACAGTAATAATTATTTTTGATAATCTTTAACAATAATAAAAATAAATTTGTATTTGTGGAACAAAATAAACTATTCTTCCTGTTCTCTTAATAACTCTCAATTAGACAGTAATATTATAGAGGAACTTTACTTTTCAACCACATTAAGAAATATAGAGCAAAATATACATAGTCATCAAAAATAAATACCATAATATGTGTAACTATAATACTTTTTATACTTACAACAAATGGATTTAATGCATTATTAAATACAAAAGCAGAACTGTACAAATAAATGATAATAATAGATAAAAAAAAATTGATTAAAGTATAAAAATTAACTGATACATAATATAACAATATGTCAAACAGCACGTAGTTTAATGCAGATCAGATAAAGTACATTCTTTATATATACTTACACTGTTTATATTGCAATTTAATATACGCCAAATTAACCATTTCTTTATCTAATCATTTAAATTAATAAAAAAGTTTTGCTTGTCATTTTACGATAACTTATATACAGCAAGATTAATGTATGACCAATTCTATGAAACGTCGACTCAGGTACTTGAAAAAAATAGTACGATCGTAAATATTACATTATATTATCGTTCACTATATACTGTGATCGTAAAAAATAAAAATTACCAAGAAAATGTGCACAACATTTTTAATTCTTTTTTATGTCTCTCTGCTTACGTGACGGTAAAAAGGTGTCTATATGAGAACACCTTAACTTAGTCACGTATATTTGTAGAGGTTACATCAGGTAATTCATATTCAAAATAAGCATGTAAAAATGTCATTTTAGATATGAATCGTGAATAAATAGTGTTATCTTGAAACATTATTTATGTTCCATTATTTTAAAGATAACCTTTTTTTTTTTTAGCAGTTGTTATTAATTGACAAGATTCATAAAAATGTAGTATTTATGTAAATAAAAATTTTATCTTTAAATTCTTAACTTCCTTTTGATTGATATTATATTATCATTATTTGATGTTTTGTTTAAATATCAGAACATTAATTTCATTTTTACATCATTATTATTTATTTATTTTAGATCTGGCTATCAGGTATCAGAAATGCATATTTAAAGTTTGGTAACATAATAATGTTTTGAAAAGTTTCCCCTCCTTATATTTATACGTTATTATCCATGTAAATTTAAGTCAGGTGTCTTATAGGTGTGAATAGATCCATGCAATAATTAGCAACGTATTAATATTGACAGTAATGAGTGATGGTGACTGTAAAGTAGACAACCATTTGACATGGGGAAAAAAATACTATGGCTTCAAGAAAATGAATCTAAAAAAATTATTATACACATGGATATGAAGTTTGGAGTTAACACTCTATAGTTAATCGCTGATAGGTTACGGAGTTATTACGGAATATTTACAGTCATCCATCCGAATCAATCATGGCGAGTTTTTCAAAAATCCGCAACGGTCACGTAGTGCCAATTTTGTTCATCAATAGGTTTAGGTTTATTTTAGTTTTATTAAAAAACACTAATTTCTTGTGTTGTTTATTATTGATTCCTATGTTACTTAAAAATGAATGGTAAATTTGAAATTCAAATATTAAGTGTGCATGCTGGGTAATATTGTGCGAAGTGCTGGCGAAAGTGAACAGCATGTGACAACAATACCTTGCTCCCCGTGGTAAAAGGACCTCACGTCAAAAAGTGGGACACACAATACACATTGTTTTTATAATGACTCGCTAATTAAGCAAGTTAGAAAGATAGAATTGACAAGTCAAGATAAGATACTTTATTATATTATAAAGCTTGATACGTTAAGTTTTATATTAACATTCAAGTGAGAATTTATTTAGTATATAGGTAGGTAATGTGTGTAGCAGTCTTAATTTAGACGTTTTGCACAGATTGTATTTAAGTGAGAGCTTACGTCACCATGTTTCGTGGAATTTCCTCTGCTAGACAATCATGCATATATATGCGAATAAGAAGCGTGCTTGCTTCTCTCGTTTGCGTGGAGTGTAAATATTACCCAGTGTACCCAACATTATGGCAATCACAATCACAGATAACAACAGAGAACCACATACAACTTGTTATATTATAACTTTTTTTTTCTCTTCACATTTCCGTTTCAATTACATTCAGGATACGAATAGTTATATCAATACTTATTAAAAAAAATTATAACACAGTTTCACTCAAGTCCAAGCAAAAATTACGTAATTTGTTCAGCATTGAATAATTATTATGCCCTGTATCAGTGGTTCAAAATGTTTATTAACAAAAAAATGCTTTGTATCATAATTGCTATAGAGTAAATAACATTAGTATGACTAAGGTTGGTGAAATTGAGTTTAGCATAATATTGTATAATATAATTTTTGTCCATGTATAAGAAAGTTTCAAGTCAATTAATGAATATACTTGCAATCTTGCACGCAGAATATAATTATTAAATTACATAAATTAAATATTCATTTTTATTAAAATAATAATAATAAAATTTTAAAAAATAAATAAAGGGTGAAGTTAAGTCCTGACAAATGTTTGGCTTACTGCACCTAACTCAAACATGGATAGAATTAAAAATCAATAATTTAGAAGATTATCTCTAATACATCTGATATAATAAAATGATTTCTATAATTTCATGCAAAAAAAAAAAAAAAAAAAATAATAAATAAATAAATAAAAAAAATATATATATATACCGGTATATAATAATATATAATATAATATATTATTGTTTAATTGTTCAGCAATAGTTTGTTTGTATAGCTGAGTCAAAATAAGTATATAACTGAAATAATAAACACGTATAATTATACGTGTTAAATTAAAAAAATTTATTTATAAATAGCTATCCAATTTTATACGTATGCCAATTATAAAAAATACCTTATACACACTATGTATGTACTGAAGCTATATTTATAGTAATTATATTTTAGTATAAAAAAAATATGAATTTAGATAGGATCTTGTCAGTCAGTTTGAATATAACAGAGAAATCTCTTCAAACTCTTCAAGTTTTTAAGACAGCTTTTTAAGTAACATAAATCCTGCAAACTTGTTACATTTAGGACAAAAAAAATTGATTAATTTGAGTACTGTTATTTAAATTTTTTTTTTTACCACGCCCAGTTTTTGTTAACATTCTCAATACCAGACCTGGACCACTTATAAGAAAAAAATCAAATTACAAATTACACTGAGATAAAATAAAATAATATCTGAACGAAAATATAAAGGTCTGGTCGCAATTCTATGTTTAAATTTATATTTTTATAGACACATATGGTACTGTATAAGTCTATGTTGAAATAAAAAAAAAGTGCACTTTATTTTTAATGTCATTCTAACTACTTATGGTAAAAAAAAAAAAAGGACGGAAAAATATACAAATCCATAATCATAGGATAACGGAGGAAAATAATAGTAATAAAATGAAATTAATATGGAAGTACATTTTTTAAGTTGTAAATTAGTAATTAGTAACTTAGTTGTTCAAATCAGTTCACGTTCGAGTAACAACTAATTAGTAATTAATTACTTTATCTTCGATACAAAATACCATTTGATAATTTTTCCAAAACTTTTTGAAAAGCAACACCATTTTTTTTAAGCAATCACATAATACTTTACGAGACAGAAATCCAACTTGTCTTGCGATTTTATCTCTTAAAAATGTAAGTAATTACTTTTCTTTAAGTCACAGTTAAATCAGATAAAAGTATTTAAGAAGTCATATTTCAATTGCTCGTCTTTTTTTTTTTTTTTTTCTATTACACGCATTTTTCCCCCATTAACATGTCACATATATGTAAAAAGAGAGGGACAAAAAATACTAGGTCACAACGAAGCTTGTATTAAAACTACAAAAAATATAAATATTTTATACACGATTAAGTTATTATTTTTAATTGCCAATAAATATTTATTATCTTTAAATTGAGAAAGTACACATCATTTTGAAGTTTAAAGTGTTTTTACTTATGCGTAAAAATATTGACTACGCACCTGAATTACATATATAATATGTATAATATGTACATAAACGTTCAGCAGATTAAGATTTATAGATCAACACTTGACTGTATAGTGAAATATTTAAATCTATAGCAAACTTGTTATAGAAAAGCAATTCTAACCTTAATATCTAAGAACCGATGATTTATGTTACATATCATTTCATTATATGTTTTGAACAAAATTAAGTATACCATCCAAACACCAATTATATAAGACCTTCAACTTTTGTATAATATAGTTTTTGTTTTGACAGTATGTTAGATAGTTAAAAATATTTTTACTTTCGCAAACACTTTTTGTATTATTAATTATTAACATTATTTTATTACTGTATACAATTTAAATATACAAAACCTGTTTAGAGCTTCAAATCTATAATTGCTTTATAGTTCGTAATCAAGTGCATGGTGATAAAACAGTATTTTTAATTTTACACGTCCAGTGTACTATACTGCAACAATGGTCAAGGATCAGGTATAAAAAGACTAGCATAAATAAGGAATATTATTAATTAAATATACTGCAATGCATAAAGTATGTATATACATTTTTCGTCATCAAATAACTTTCTACGATTCTACATGATCATTTGAAGTGTATCTATAGTTTTTTTTAACGCGGCGATGTTATAAAAAATATAGAAAGATAGATAGATAGATAGATAGATAGATAGATAGATAGATAGATAGATAGATAGATAGATAGATAGATAGATAGATAGATAGATAGATAGATAGATAGATAGATAGATAGATAGATAGATAGATAGATAGATAGATAGATAGATAGATAGATAGATAGATAGATTATATAAAAACGTTTATATACGGATATCTTAATTTCATACACTATTTATAAATTTATTGCCTTTACGTTTAATTTACCGCACCTACTCTACTTCATTTCTTTGACTTCTTTCATGTAAGTATACAAGGAAAAATGTACAGCAATTTTATTTTTGAAAGTGGTACCTCTTATAAGGCATATCCTCTGACAGATAAACATTTAACTATCACATGCATTTTTTTTAACAACCTCAGGCTTATTTATTTTAGTGTCAAAACAGCTCCCTACAAATATCAAATAATAAAGAGTGAAGACTTTTAATCTCTTCATTATAAAGACGACAAAAAAATGCAAATGTTTTACACATTATGATCCACAGTATTGAGTCACAATGAAAGTAGAAGTTAAGAAAAAAAAAAGTATGTATACACACAGAAAAAAGAAATTGCTGTATTGACACTAAAAAATAACCAAAGACTGAAAATTAATAAAAAATCTCGGCCCTTTCTCGCAATATAGTGCTAAAACTCTGAGGAAATGTCCAAAAAGCGAGTCTCGTCCAAGGACGTATAGAGAGAGAGAGAGAGAGAGAGAGAGAGAGCCTACCTACGTGTTAAGTTTGTTTCCTCAAATAAATAAAAAAAATATATAAACTGGTGTGATCTAGACTATAATATATTTATCAATAACAAAGTGACATGTCCACACATTTGTCACACAAAAATGATGATGTTAGTTAATCTATATGACGTATTGTTGCTATCGTTTTCGAAGATGATGATATTATATTATTATACAGCTAATCTTATCTTAATACTTTATGTGATGGTGTACGTGCTAAAGCTCATTACATTCACCTTGGTGGTGTCATAACCCCTCATATATGTGAACATTAAATAAATCTTATTGTATACTGTATAATGAAATAACAGAGGTGAATGGCATATTTTAGGGTAAGGCCCAATATCATGGAGAGAAATAACAGAGGTTGAAAAAACTGAAGATAAATTTATCGAATACAGAGAAAAAGTTATTTTTATATTTCAGTTTGACAAGGGTATAAAGTTTTGAGTATGACCATAGTACTATATGGTATGACCAAATTAATATTCTATTGATTCTCAACTATTAAAAAATATTACGTTTACATTGAAAGCGAATAAATAAAAATATACAGTACTATAATATTGATATTTGCATGCATACGCAGAAATATTTAATCATAATTTTTATTATAGGTCACCAGCATCTTTATAAAATACGCAACTTTTATACTATCAGAAACCTTACTTTATATTCTTTATCTGCATTCTTTACTGTAAACCAGGATAATTACATTATAATTAATTGATTATAGATTAGTAGTGATAAAAAAACAGCTGAGGATCAATGAGGCACTTTTGAAATAATGATAAAAATTATTCTCGATACTTTGTCTTCAATGTCTTGTGATATCATTGCATACAATGTTATATATTTAAGTAAGCATAATATAAAAACACTGATATACTTCTTTCCCAGTAGAAAAAAAAAAAAAAAAAAAAAAAAAGATCAACAATGCAGACAGTACTGACTGCAAAAGCATGCGCTACAACTTTCTAATCTACTACTGCAGATACCGTATGTATCCAAATTGTATTGAATGGATCAGACAATAATTAAGACAACAAAAGACCACACAGGCCACGTGTTCTGTTACATAAAGAGAGGATAGTATACTACTGCATTTCGGCACGTAGACACAATCGAGCGGACCAATGAAAGAGAGAGTGGAATAACAGCTGCAGCGCGAGGGGATATTTGGGATGCACCTTGCACTAATATTGCACCGATTGCACATATACCAAAGCCATAAAACCACGGTGCATGGTGGGAAGTAGCACGTATACCATACCATGAAAATTCAAAATAAAATATATAGGCCAGGGTGTATAGCTTATACATTGCATGGGGGAGCAAACTTTATCGATCTTTTAAGATGACAACTTTTATTTGACATTGGAAATTATAAAACGTCAGTTTATAGAATATTGTATTATATACAAAAACGTTTTAAAAAAATAAATTACAAACGATATAATTCGTTACCATTACCTACACACGACATTACGCAGATAAGCGAAAAATAAAATAATTTTAATACTGTACGTAAGTATATGCTAAAAACAATCAATACTGTATGTTAATATAAAATGATATATTATATTTTTAAGATCTTTCAGCTGAGAGCCGGTTACTAATTTACTGCGATATTTATCTTCCTCTTTCTTTGCCATCATACTTTTTTTTTTTTTTTTTCTTTTTTTTTTACCAAGATAATTACGTATACGTATACTCGTATACTGTAATATAATAAAATTTCAAGATGACAAAAATATTGTTTATTCCCCCTTTCCAAAGTATCAAGCATATATAAGTTACTATCAAATTATTATTTTTACCTATATTAAGTTATTATTAACTATACAATTTGTCATGGACTAAAAATACAAAACGGGTAATTAAAATAATAAATTTCATGGTTAATATTGTATTTTTTTTTCTTCTTTTCTTTTCCTTTTACAGTACTAAAGTATAATGTCATAATTGAATATAATATTATAAATTTATTAATTACACACCACAAGAATTTACAACTATGATTTGCAATACACCATATTTTATACTTAATGAATAATTAAGATTACGTCTCAGTTGGTTGAAGTTTCAAATTTGGAAGATATACAAAAATAATATAATATATTATATACAGGGGTACTGTACTTATTTTGTTTTATTTTAGCTGAGATATGCATGCATGTTAAAATGCACGTACGCCATTAGAAACAAATATAAATATATCACATTTGCTTCGTTACCTCTCTTCCTTCTCTTCTCTTTTTTTACACTCTACAAGTTCAATTCAAGGAGAACTAGAGCACTCGTTTGTCATTTTACGTTTTAAAAGCATGCAGTAATTGACTATGGTTTTATATGGTTGTTAATTATATATAAATGAGTGCACTACACTGTATCTTTATATAGGGTGGTTGCATTCATGTTCAAGTCAACGCCATAAGTGAGTACTAAATAACATGGGCTGGTATGGGAAAATGACACAATTTGCCAGTTTAAAATACGCACTGTACTAACATTTTTTTTTTTTTTCTTTTTTTGCGAAAATTGATGCTATTACCATGTTAGGTTATTCGCTATTAGGTTTTCAAGTATGCGAGAAAAATAACAATGACAAAAAACAACAACTGATTTTCCAAAGAAAATAGCGAAAACCCACGTTTGTCCATTATATAATGTTATTCATTGCTCAATTATGGCATTGAAGCGCATTTATTATGACGTCATGCGCACACCCCCTATAGTTGAACAAAAATTGATATCAACTGAATCAATTGTAATCAAAATAAAAGTATAGTGTGTGTGTGTATATATATATATATATATATATATATATATATATATATATATATATATATATATATATATATATATATATATATATATATATATATATATATATATATATATATATGTATATATAAATATATATAAAAAAATGTTTGCCATAAAAAAAATACTAAGTTGTAGTTTTGTATCGTATTTATATCATATTCCTGTTTTAATTTTGTTTTTCCAAAAAATCGAAGACAAACACTAAAAGCATTATATATGAATAACTAAAATTATATTTTATATTTAGTTATAAATTAAAACGCATCAATAATAATACGACATTAATTATGAAGGTACACAATATATACAGCTTAACATATTATAAAAGCTCTTAAATTTATAGCCCAAGTCAAATTAATGAACATTTAAAGAAATAAATATGAATTAAAATTTTAAAAGTGCTATAGAATAATAATTTAATATTTTATTTGCTTGTATAAACATGTCAGTAAAACTATAAAAATAAATGTTGATAGATTATAATTAGTAATAAAAAAATGCATTTAGATGCATCAATGTGACTATTTTATCTGTCGTATTTGTTAAGATTAATGCATCACTAAGTATTTGATTTGATTAATTGGTTTTGAATGGAAGATTGTGTGATGTATAATCTTTTTGAGTGAAAGGAATGCAGTTGTGTTATGAGTTATGATATGACTAACTGAGACCTCATAGTAAGAGAGAGGTGAGCACAGGTCTTTTTCTCTATCTATCTATCTATCTATCTATCTATCTATCTATCTATCTATCTATCTATCTATCTATCTATCTATCTATCTATCTATCTATCTATCTATCTATCTATCTATCTATCTATCTATCTATCTATCTATCTATCTATCTATCTATCTATCTATCTATCTATCTATCTATCTATCTTTTACCTCTTACATATTTACTTTATAATATATTATATTATATATATATATATACACACACGCATTATTCATATGATATGAAAGGAATATAATGTTCAATTACCGCTTACTGTAACTGAATATTATTTAGCAATATTACACATAATTATGACGTTCTATGAATACAGAATCTACTTTGTTTACTTTTATAAATGTACTTTATATACGTTTATCTCATTGCTGCATAATAAAATTTCTAAGCAATAATTGTTTCAGGAATAATGTGATTGCAAGAAAACTAATAATATAGAGTGGTTTCATTGATGTTAAAGTTGATGCCATAATAAGTGAGCGCTAAATAACATGGGCCAGTATGGGAAAATGACCCATTTTACCATTTTAAAAATACTTCAGATTTTTTTTTACAGCATTGATACTGTTAACAGGTTGAATTTGTTTTTCAATTATGCAAGAAAAATAACAATAACCAAAAAGTATAGACAATTTTCAAAAGAAAATGACCAAAAACTATGTTTGTCGTATGCTGAGCAATGCTATTCATTGCTCAAGAAGAGCATCGAAAAGCATTCAGAATGACATCATTTACCCTATAAGTAATATAATACATAATAAATGAAGTTATAATAAAAAAAAAAAGTAATATGGTATATGTACCTATTTCATGGATTTGATGGTCCATAGATATAAATTGTGACAGCATAACTAATTATTTTGTATAGTAAATCAACACTTACTTTGAGCTTACCTCTAATAAATTTTTTTATGTGTTTAAACATAGTGATACTCTACCTGTTATATGTAAATTTGTGACACTCCAAAAATAATAGTACAAGTTTTTTTAAATCTAAAAATAAAATTTACTAATACAAGGTATATGCAATAGAAGAGGTAGGAATGTAATAAATAATTTGTGTTTATGAGATAGAGTATCTATCTAAACATAATTTTATATATGGTGAAAGTTATTGCCATAAAATTTTCCTTGTTAATGTCTATACAGTTTGTATATGCTGTCAATGGTTTATAGTGTTTGCATTCAATGTCATTAAAATAAATAAATAAATATAATAAAAAAGCAACAAAATAAATTATTATTCAAAAACATAAGATTGATTTGATAAAAACTGGACCTAAATTTAGGTCATATATAAATTGAAATTTCTCAATTTATTTATTTTATATTTTTATGGAAACCACATTTTCTATGATTTTTTTTTTTTTAACTTTTAAATATAATTTCAAGTATTATTATTTAGTACATTATTTTCACTACAGTATACATTTGTTTCTTTACTTTTGATGCAATTAAAATTAAATTATTAAATAACATTTTTGAACCTTTTACCATAAAATGACTTGGTGCAAATTATTATAGCGCTGTTTATTATTATTATTTTTAATTAATTGGTATCAAAAAATAAGTTTTTCAGCAGTAAAATTCCCTGCCATCAGATAATAGCCTATATGTATATTTTAATTTTTATTTATTTATTCTTTTTCATTTTTAACAGTCAATCTTTTAAAATTGCTGTAAATCATCATTTTTAATTTAATACATAACCAAAATAAAGGTGAACCACATCCATGAAGAGAAGAGAAGAGGAGAGAGAGAGAGAGAGAGAGAGAGAGAGAGAGAGAGAGAGAGAGAGAGAGAGAGAGAGAGAGAGAGAGAGAGAAAGAGTACCCGTGTAAAATAATCTGACAGTAAAAAGACAAGTATACTTGATGTATGTACAAGAAAAAATAAATTTCAACTTTATTTTAGCTTAAAGCTAAAATAATAATAAAACCTGTTGGTCAACTTTAATTTTATTTTGATGAAGCTAAATAGCATAAACAAACGTTTCAATACATACATATATACAGTACATTAAAAAAGAAAAAAAAATGTATGATATTGAAGAAGATTAATTCTGCAAGTTAATACTGGTACTTAGATTTTGACAGAATGTAAACATACATTACGTAGCATACACTTAGGTACTATACAGTAATTATAATAACATTACATACAACTTTATGAAACACATTGTAAAGGTTATAGAGTTCAAATATTAAGCATGTCAATAGCTTGCACAAATTTTTTATATAAATATAAAATATTGCGTACGTTTCCTTTTCAATTTAAGGGGTCTTAAAATGATAGGAAATGTACGGTACTGTACGTATGTATGTATAATGTTTTTTTTTTTTTTTTTTTTTTTTTGCAATGGGGAGGGGGGGGGGGGGGGTATTTGACAGGGTTAATATCTTACCTTAGTTCTGCCATTGATGGTATAACTGCCAAGTTTCCCATTGTCACTCATTTGATTTGCTCTCATAATAACAGCATCAACTCGACTAATCAAGAGTCCAATAGAACTACAATGATTCTCTTTACCATGAATCCATTTAATCTTATCCCCACGAATTGTTTTTAAATCATTAGTTACTTTATTGCTAACAAGTTGTCCATCTTTAAATTCTCCTTTATCATACATTCCTATAACTTCACTTAAAACATCACAACCTTTTTCAGGACCAAGAAAATTGTCAATTACACAAACACCGTATGCATCCATATCCTGTATCACAGTTTTACATATTTCATCTATGATCCATTTCTGTTCTCGATTATTACGATGTAGAAAAGGTGGTGGTGTTGTATTCATCAGATCAAATGATTCTACATCATTATTAATTGTATTATTTGTACCATTACTGAGATTTGGTGTCTGTGTTGAAGGTATAATGTATCCTCCTTGAACTGCATCTTGAGAAGGCATATTGGATGGTATTATTAAATCCTGTGGAGTATAATTACCATCACTTTGATTTAAACTGTCACGAAAATCAGGACTTAAAACTTCTGTACCAGCGTTTAAAATTTCTTGCTCAGAACTACCTTCAATAGTAATAGGACTAATATTACGTTTTGAAGAAGATTGTATTTTATTATTTTGAAGTTTAGATGTATCAATAGAAGTTGATACAAGACTCAAACTACTTATATTTGGATCTGTTGAGTTATCACTTCCCAAAGAGTCACTAAATTTACTATTGTGGTGGTCAACTATTATGTTGTTAGTGGTACCCTTATCCTTAGCAGTAGTGACGACAGCCGATTGAGTTGAACATTGTTTCTTGTGTTTTTTCCAGTGTTGCTTCTGATGTTCCTTAGAACAATAATATGCACCTCTACAACGAGAACAACGCAATAATTTTTCTTGATGTCCACACAGTTCGCAGGCTGGAGAAGAATTCATGTCCTTTACACCGATGCAGTGCTCCACCACCGACATGACCAGCGGACTGCACTTCTACTCACGCACTACTAGATTCAAGCTGATCTGTTTATTTACTTCATTTCATTTTTATTTAAAATAAAATAATTATGTTGAAAATTAATTAAACAATTTTTAATTGAGCTACAATGAACTTTTATCAATGTAAATAAATATTTATTTATTTGCAACTTTAAACTTTTACTTGACTTAATTTAAAGTGCGGGAAATTTAAAAAAATCCTGATCAAGTTAATTTTCTTCTCATCGTAATAAATTTTTGATTATATATAATTTCTTAATTCAAGAGAATGAGTATTTTAATAATGAACGATAATTTTTAGGATTTTTAAAACGAATAAGGTCTAAATTTGATGTAAATAAATGAATTATGAAAAGTGAATAACAAAACACTCAAATAGCAGATTTGACGATGATAGGGTGAAAAATGATTGCATTTTTATTATTATTTTTTTAATATTTTTAAAAAATTATCAAGCAATAAATGGACTTATGATAATATATATAAATGGTTATAACCATTTATTCAATAATTTATTGGTTTCTTACGGATTCTAAATTCCATCAACTGACCCAATTTAATAAAAATAATACAAAGTGAGCGTACCAAAAAATAAATATGCTGTAGTAAATATAATGATTTTTTTTATGATAATCATTTTATGGATGAAAGGTGTTAATTTTGATACAAAATCATACAACATTAATCAAGATAATTTTTTTTATTGTCTCGATCAATAAATAGGTGACATGATATAACAGATGAGAGAGCTGAATGAAATTTGTTAGTAGCTACGTCCAAACAAAGTGTAGTTCTTGGGTGGATTTTTGCAAGCAGGATGAATACATTTGTCTCCTGCAGTGATTTGAGCTGGTTGATCAAAGGGGATACACAAACCCTTTGCACCCATGGCAGGAGCACCTGCATCAGCAGCTTCAGCGTCATCCCTGAAACAATATAATATCATGCACATTAGAATACTTTTTTCAATACTACTGAAGCATATTGACTTGACGGAGGGGGTCTGAATCCCCAAAACACCCCCCTGAATACACCCTTCATTGAACAATAAAGAAGCAACTGTTTTGAGGCTGACTTATAGCAATTTTGCTCATATCCGCTTCCGTTTCTAGTTTCTATACATACGTAGAAACGGAAGCAGGTGTGATCAAAATCGCTTAAAGTCAGCCTCAAAAAAGTTGCTTTTTTATTGCTCAATAACATATTTATATAATAACTTACCTTGCACTGTCTTTCTTGATATTTTCCTCACATGGAATATTTCCACAGAATGGAGCAAGAATGATGTTCTTAGCATCAAGATGCTTGCAGAACTCAGGCCAGGACTTGGTCAATTTAGTGTGGCTTTTCAGATCATCAGTAGCCCTAAAAAACAATGTTTTTATATTTTTTGTTTTTACTTTGAAAAATCACTGCAATAGCAAGCAAGAACGTAGATAATTCAGTCACTTACTTGGATAGCATGCTCTGATGAATGGTTTCAAGGAGTGCTTGCAAATCTTGAACTGCTGAGGCTCTCTTGATTGTAATCTTCTCTCCTGTGTCTCTCCTAACAGCAACAATCTGACCTTGCTTCACATCTCGGGGACCAACTTCTACACGAATAGGTACCCCCTAGAAATTATATAAAACAATTTTCAATCTTGATACTTATTATGAAAAAAGAAAAAGTAGTTATTTCCAACAGCACGTATGACTTGCACACAATTTGATCTCCGACTATAGCTCACCTTGAGCTCCCAATGGTTGAATTTCCAGCCTGGTGAGTAGTTGTCTCTGTAATCTCCCTTGACTTTGACATTAGTTGCTTTGAGGCTGGACTCCAGTTCTTCACATGAGGCAAGTAGAGCAACACGATCTTCCTCCTTCATACTGGCTGTGATGCCACATGGCACAATCACCACCTATTACATCAATATGTTATACTATATATGGCAATGAACATCACAGTCACAGTACTTACCTGAATGCATGCAACTCGAGGGGGAAGTACCAATCCTTGGTTGTCAGCATGTATCATAATCATCACACCTGAAAAAGGCAAGAAATTCTTTTAAGTATTTGTATTAATCATGATAGGAATTAAAAGCAAAGGATAGATGAGACCAGCAAGGATATCACTATAAAGCACAGAGGTCTGATAGTTACGAAACAAAAACCATTTGGTTTAAATATATTATCAAAGGAAAGAATAGTATGTATATTAAGGAAAATAAACCATCGCGGTTAGGTATGATAAATTGAAAGAAAAGGATAGGAGAAAACCAGCAAGGGCCTTACCATAGTGAAGAGAGTCCCATAGTTCGGTGAAAATCTTGCTAGCACAGATATAAAATAACTAACACATTGGAATGTGTTAGTTATTTTATATCTGTGGTAAGGCCCTTGCTGGTTTTCTCCTATCCTTTTCTTTCAATTTATCAAAGGAAAGAATAGGAAAACTAACAAGAGCCTTACCACAATGAATTCCATAGATAGGTGAAGATCTTGATGGCAGTTAACACAAATAATAATCGGGCAGTTAACACAAAGAAGAGGGATGTCAGCCCCTCGAAACATCTTAATCAATGTAAATATTTGTGATAACTGTGCCATCAAGATCTTCGCCTAGTTACGGACTTTATCATAGTTGGTTATCCCATTCTTTCCTTTAACAATATTACTATTAATAATATTACCTATATACGATTCATAAATATTAGGAAAAAATTGTCTGTGTGATAGTTGATAATTAAAAAGATTTGTAAACCCACACATAGAGATTATGACAAATTGGGGAACAAATTGAAAATATTCTAACGAAACATATTTCTTTTCGGCCTGGGTTAGAATATTTTCTGTGCCTTTTGCGTCCCTGTAAGTGTATGCTCACACTATCTCCCATTTCCCAATTTTTCCTAATCTATGTGTTTCTATCAAATCTTTTAATTATTACCTATGATTAGAGTATGTTAAATTGAAAATTAAACACAAAAATTCTGTGTTAAATTAATTTTCAATTTAACATGCTCTAATCATTATTACTTATTATCTAATAATTAATGAACACATCTGTGTTAACACGATTTTCACCAAACTATAGGTCATCTCTTTACTATGGTTAGACCCTTGCTGCTTTCCTTTCCTTTTATTTTTATCATATCCAAATTCAATTGTTAATTTTCTGTAATTAATGTATTTTTCTATCTAGACTATGGTTAATATCAGATGAATTACCAATTGTTCTTGTGGTGATACCCCATGAATTTTGGAAGACAAATCTTTTCTCTTGCGTTTCTGGATCATCAAAAACAATCTCAAACATTTTTGAGAAGTTTTGTCCCAGATGATGAGATGTTCCACCCTAAAAAACATAAAAATAATAAATGAACAGTAAGTACAAGTTAAAATACATCCATCACATGAATAATAATAATAATAAATAAATACCTGGATGCCTCTACCACTGGCTGAGACAAAAGCTTCAACTGTGGTAGTGAAATCTCCACCAGCAAACTTTTCCTTCTCAGTTTTACGTCCCTTAACAACAGGAATTGCCAGCAGTCCCTGGTAAACCTCAGCATATAGATCTGCATACAAAATCAAAAATATAATATCATGCTGAGAGGGTTAACATTTGATGAATCATACCTAAGATTTGGTACACTTCTTCTTCAGCATCCTTGGCCTCAGCATGGGCAGTATGGCCTTCTTGCCACAGGAACTCACGAGTACGAAGGAAAGGTTGTGGGTGCTTGAACTCCCATCTCTACAAGAACAATTGGTCTAGTAAATATACATAGTGGTCTATCTTGTAAGATTAAATAAAAATTCAGAAACAAAATAACCCAATCATTATAGGTACTGTAATTGAACTACAAGACTTACCACAACATTATTCCATTGGTTGAGCTTGATTGGCAAGTCTCGATAAGACTGTATCCACTTGGCATAAGCTGGGTACATTACTGTCTCACTTGTAGGACGTACAGCAATGGGTTCAGCCAGGTCAGTGTCTCCAGATTTAGTAACCCAGGCGACCTTTGAAAAAAAGGAGTATAAATATAGGCTACTCATTGTATTCTATCAAGTATTATTATTTTTTTTTTTACTTAAAAAACTGAAAGTGGTATTCATTTAAACTCATTCAAGTTACACAATTTTTGTGAAACCTAAAATTTAAAAAAATAAAGAAAATAATAATAATTAGAAAATTTACCTCCGGAGCAAAATCAGCAATATGGGTCTTTTCTTTCTCCAGTACACTCTTTGAGACAAAGATTGGGAAGTAACTGTTTTGAACACCAAGTTTTTTGATTTGTGCATCAAACCAAACTTGAATAGCCTCCCAGATGGCATAAGACCAAGGTCTAAGGATGTAACATCCACTCACATCATAATACTCAATCATTTCTCCCTTGGTGATCACCTGTAATGAAACAAATAAATGACATCTATGTTTAACATGCATTGTATTGCTCAACTCACCTGTGAGTACCAGTCAGAAAGATTCTCTTCTTTCTTTGCTTCAAGTCCAAGTCTAGTCTGCTTCTTCAGACCTCCCTCATCAGGCTGCATCAATACAATCAATTAGTCACACTAATTAGCATTATAAAACTGTTATTATTCTACATTCCCAAAAGAATATCTAATCAAAAATTAATTGTAAATGATATTTCAAACAAACCTCTGCAGATTTTTCCTTGGGTTGTTGTTGTTTTTTGGGCTGTTGATTACTTTTAGGAGGCTTGTTTTCTTTCTTGCCTCCTCCTCCCCCTCCTCGTGGTGCATTGGCAGGCTGGAAGTCCTTGCCAGTTACTTGTTTGTACTCTGCCTTCAGTTCCAGTAATACCTTAACCTCACGATCCACCTCATCCTACACAAAACAAGTTTGTGACTTAGGAACAAATTTATAATGATTGAGCAAAGCTTGGCTTTGCGATACTTGATTGATAAATAAATTTTATAAAACAAATACATTTTTCTTAAAAAAAAAAAAAAAAGTGAGAGAATGAGTTAATTTTATTATGATCAGTATGCAGAGGTACAAAGAGAAATAAATTATTAGCATGATTAAGAAATGACATTTAATGTATTCATTGGAAACTTACTTTAGGTGCAGATTTTGACTTGAGCTCTCTAATTTTATCTCCTTGCTTTGTTATCTTTCCCGTAAGGTCTGCATCATTGCCTGAGGCAGCTGGTGGAGCAGACATCTTAGCTGGTTGTGCTGCAGGAGGTTTCCAGTCTTGGCCACTCACTTCCTTGTACTTGGTTTTGAGAGACAATAAGATCTTCACCTCAGAGTCAACCACGTTCTTGTCAGTTTTATTGGACTTCAGTTGGCGAATCTTCTCTCCTTGCTGTGTGATGGCAGCTAGGATATCCTCAATGGATTCTGCAGGTGGAGCAGCAGTAGCGGGCTTTGTATCTGCAGGAACCTCACAACCTGCCTTCCACTCTTGGCCTGTGCAGTTCTTGAACTGGGTTTTTAGATCTAGTAAAGATTTTACTTCGGCCTGAACTACGTCCTGTAACAGCACAAAAACAACATGCGGGTTTGAATTAAAATAAATAAATGAAATAAAATAGTGGACAAAAATTAAACTATATGCCAAAGCGCATAATATTTATTCTATCTCTCCTACTCTATCATCTTTTTGCTTTTCCTACCCCAGTGTCAACATATAAAGCGATGTAACTAGCGTGAATCACGATACTGTGCAGTCGGTAGGCGTATAGTGCTCTCGCGATCTTTCTATATAGAGTTGGGGAACTCTGGGAAGTGAGGGAGGACACATTTTGCTTGCTGGCTGCCTGTCTTACACCCCTCTTAGACACGATTTTATATTACAGTGTGAAGATGAGAGGTTTTAAACAGCAAGCCGAGTTTGTGCGCGCGATTTTAACCAATCAGCGCGTGCAGCTGCGGGGGCATCGCGTATAAAAACGCGACTGCTACTTGCTTCCTCAGCTCAGTCAGTTAGCAGATGTGGTGTGAGCCATCTCTAGCTGTACAGAGCTCTCTGCCGAGCCTTACTGATGAGTCCTAGGTAAAGGACGAAACCGGTCTAAGGCAAAGAGTAAGTCTGATGCTGTTTTATAATGTTGTGTCTTTGACGTAGTGTGAGAACGTGAGATGCTAGGCACATCGTACTTTATTTTGACACTATACCTCCATCCCTTTAACGTCTACTTTTTAACTAGCTCAAGCTAGAATATTTGATCCCTAGTCCCAATTTACTATTTAAATTAGAGAATTTTCGCGTTTTATTAATTTTCAATTCAACAGAAATCTCTACCAACTATTTTCTAAATATTTTTTAAAACTTATTAATACTAACTGCGATGGTTTTTTCCTAATACGCATAAAATAGTGGACAGTTCATTAAATTGCAAATACATATTATAAAACTTGCAGTTAACTACCTGCTTCTTAAACGTTTAATTGGACATACAAGTAAGGAATGTAAGTCAGACTAGAAAGTTGCAGAGATCAATCACAAAGTTCAACAGCAATATTGCTAGCTTACAAAAAGACATCATGCTATGTATGTTATATGAACCGTTTGTTTACGTGTATGGATGCTAAATTTCTACAAAGATGGATATTTTTAGGGGAAAAAAAAATCTCTAACATAGCTTCTTAAAGATATAATAGTTTCAAGATAGGGCAAATTAAAGAAAAGAAATAATGGTCTTAATTTATGAAATGTAAAAGTAATGATACCTTAGCTGCCTTGTCTGCTTTAAGTTGTCTGATTTTATCTCCTTGTTGACAGATTTGAGCATTGATTTGTGCAGCACTTGGGCCTGATGCCTTGACTTGAGGAGCTGCTTGTGGTGCTGCTGTGGGAGGCTGTACACCTGGCTTCCACTCACTCCCAGTAACTGTCTTGTATTCTAACTTGAGAGCCAATAAAGCTTTCACCTCAACATCAACTACGTCCTGCAAGCATTTCAGTTTAACATGTTATGACACAGCAGTTGCAGCATGACAGGGGGGGGGGGGGGGAATCTTGATAACATTTAAAATATGATCAAGTAAGTTAGGCAATGATAAGATTAGAGTCAAGTAAATAAAACATGATATATGATGATAATTTTTCCAAAAATTCAAACTAATATTTATTTTTACATTTAAATTTACATAACTAAAAGTTGCAAGTGCCAGTATTTGTTTATTATTTTTATATATAAAATATTAGAATATATATTCTGGTAATTAAATTTAGCTGGCACAACTTTTGGGATATTTTTAAATTTTTGGTAGGAGTTGTTAGCCTGATCATTATGATAAGAAATACTGGTGTTTATAAATCTTTTAAATAAGGGTTGCATTTTAGTTCATCTAATTAAACTGTAATATTAATTAAGAAATATTGACTTTGCAATTCTTGACAAAAAAAAAAAAAAAAAAAAAAAGACAGGAAAAAAACAACATATCGATAGATTAGTAAAATATGGGTATGGGAGATCAGCATTGGCTGACAGGGACGCCTTGTAGGAGAGAAAATTATTTGTAATTAAAGCCAAAATTAAACACATTGACTGATAAAGGAACAACTGTTTTGAAGCCGACTATAAGCAATTTTGCTCATATCCGCTTCCGTTTGGACTTACTGCGCATGCGTAGAAGGAGAAACGGAAGCGGATGTGACCGAAATCGCTTATAGTCAGCCTCCAAACCGTTGTTCCTTTACTCGTCAATAGAGCATATAACAAGGGTATGCACTAGCTGCTCATTTTGACCTCGTAGAGTTGCTAGTTGGCACATACCCTTTTTGTACACACTATGCATTTAATTGTAGCCTGGGTTAGAAATTGTTTTCTTTTTCGAAACATATTGCAAGTTTGTTCTGTAAAGTTTTTTCTGAGGCTCCTTCACAATGATTGGCTGTCAAAAAAAAAAAAAAAAAAAAAAAAATTGTTGATCCTGTTTTTTAAGCTGATAAAAATGAGTGAAGTTTCACTCATTCTTAAAAATTTTAGAGGTCTAAACAAAGAAATAGCAATGATCACCCTGCATACATATAAACGTTGTAAATTGGTAGTGTCGTCATGATCAGGTGTTCTTAACAAAGGAAAAATATCTACGCTGGCTGAATATTTGTGTATAGTTTGCAGAATGAACTGGATTCAGCTCATGCTTTCTCCTCCAATATTTCTTTCTTTTTTTCCCTCTTCTATCAAATCTTTTTATATAATTAAAACTGGTTAACCAAATGATAGTTACCTTAGCAGCTTTGTCTGACTTAAGTTTGCGGATCTTGTCTCCTTGTTCCTTGATGCTAGCATCAATATCAACTGCACTTCTTCCAGCTGGAGCAGTTGAAGCAAGGGTAGCAGTAGCAGAAGGAGCAGCAGGGAGCTGGATATCAGGTTTCCAGTCAAGACCTGAAATTAATAGCAATTGAAGTGAAAATAGAAACATTTCAACTGTGTACAATAGCACATTCCTATATACTAACCAGTGGCTGCTTTGAATTGTTCTTTTAACTGCAAAAGTTCCTTCACACTTGCTGTTACTACGTCCTGAAATCAACCAGAAATATATTACTATCAATAATATGTATGACCTCATGCTTTCTCCTCCAATATTTCTTTCTTTTTTTCCCTCTTCTATCAAATCTTTTTATATAATTAAAACTGGTTAACCAAATTATAGTTACCTTAGCAGCTTTGTCTGACTTAAGTTTGCGGATCTTGTCTCCTTGTTCCTTGATGCTAGCATCAATATCAACTGCACTTCTTCCAGCTGGAGCAGTTGAAGCAAGGGTAGCAGTAGCAGAAGGAGCAGCAGGGAGCTGGATATCAGGTTTCCAGTCAAGACCTGAAATTAATAGCAATTGAAGTGAAAATAGAAACATTTCAACTGTGTACAATAGCACATTCCTATATCGTCAGTGGGATATAGAAACCTCGGATTAGGATTTTGAGTGTTTCTGAAGTTTGAATCGTCATAATTCAAAAATAAAAAGTTACAAAAAATTGAAATTATTTTTGTCGTGCGGCTTATATTTCTGAAAATACATTGTATTAATTTCATATTTTTATTTCAAATAGTTCGCTCACAATTCATCAATTAGTAAACTAAAACACCCTGTTTTAGCACTCTGTTCAAAAAAGTGAAATTAAAATTATTATTCCCATGCAACAGTCAGCAATAAAAATTTCAAATTAATATCATAGAGTCAAGAAATGTTGCTTATTCTTAATGTAAAGTTGAAATTTTTTGGCAAGCAACCCCTTTGCCAAAATTTGCAAAAAACGGATCTCGCGTTCTTTTAAAGTTTTGAAGCTCAAAATTATTTTAGGGGTGCAATTTTGAATCTATTAAATGCTCATTTGCTAATAATGTAAATATCTTATTTCTATTATATTAAATGAAATTTTAAAATTTTAATGTACTGCTGGTTGCGGTCATCAGGCATTTTATGTACTGCTTTTTGCGTAAATACAGGGGCTATAAGTTAATTAATTCATAAATTTTAGTTAATTTCAAAATAACTTTGTATATTGCAAAGAAATCTTTTAAGAATTCAAAATTGCACCCCTAAAATAATTTTGAGCTTCAAAACATTAAAAGAACGTGAGATCCGTTTTTTGCAAATTTTGGCAAAGGGGTTGCTTACAAAAAAATTTCAACTGTACATTAAGAATAAGCAACATTTCTTGACTCTATGATGTTAATTTGAAATTTTTATTGCTTACTGTTGCAAGGGAATAATAATTTTAGTTTCACTTTTTTGAACAGAGTGCTAAAACAGGGTGTTTTAGTTTACTAATTGATGAATTGTGAGCGAACTATTTGAAATAAAAATATGACATTAATAAAATGTATTGTCAGAAATATAAGCCGCACAACAAAAATAATTTCAATTTTTTGTAACTTTTTATTTTTGAATTATGACGATTCAAACTTCAGAAACACTCAAAATCCTAATCCGATGTTTCTATATCCCACTGACGATATACTAACCAGTGGCTGCTTTGAATTGTTCTTTTAACTGCAAAAGTTCCTTCACACTTGCTGTTACTACGTCCTGAAATCAACCAGAAATATATTACTATCAATAATATGTATGACCTCTATCAAGTTTGTAATAACAACAATATACTTGAGATTAAATTTTGCTGAGGTATAAAAGATGATATTCACCTTAGCTGCCTTCTCTGACTTGAGAGTGCGTACTTTGTCTCCCTGCTGTTTGATTAGAGCATCAAGTCTGGCTGCCTCGTTGCCACCTACACTTGGAGCTTGTTCGTCTTGTGGGGACTTTTCAGAGGCTTTGCCTTTGGCAGACTGCAACTTCTGCAAGCAAAATTTAACTTCAAGTTTATGGGCAAAAAATCATCAACCACCTGATTCAGTGATTACTAACATACATATGCACTAGAAGTTTTATTATTTATTGATTTATAGGCCTATTTCTGATTATTTCCAAACGCTACTACCTATATACTGTTTAGGGAAGAATTGCTTTTCATTCTCAACATCTTAAACATTTTTCTTACATATATATGTATTGAAAATATTTAATTCTGACTTATACACATTTAAAAAAATAATAATAATAATATGAACAAAGAAAAAAGCTTGTATCTCTAAAATGTTTATCTGTGATGTTCCTTGATGGTTTACAATAAATATTTAAGTACATAACAAATGGCTAGTAAATTACCTGCAAAGTAAATCACAGTCTGAGACAAAGTATGTGGAGCTATGCAAGCAGACAGCTGTGCATGCCAGCACAACATTCCCATGTGCCTCCTATCCTATGGTGCTGCCACCTGATGCACAGGTGAGCTAATTATTTTTTACCTGATCAGCAAAACTCACTTTTGGTCAGGTTAGGTAGAATAAATATCTTTACAAACACTACTCTTAAATGTTACAAAAGTTAGTAAATCCATTTTTCCTCTTTCTTTCAAAGTGTGAATATCGTTGATTATAAGAAGAGTAAGCCGAGCTTCAAAAATGACAAAATATATAAATACTTTGTTAGCAAAGTATTGACTTGAATATTTTTATCATTTTTTTTTTTAACTTTTTTTTAACTTTTTTTTTTTAATCTTTTTTTATTTTAATTGTTTTTTTCCCCCACCTTTCTTTCTTCCTTTTGCATATCGATGCTGTTGCGGCTAAACCACGCTTCTACTTTTAGCAAGTTTCTTTACTTTCACACATCTACATTTATCGTGATTGCATAAAACGCGTATCTACATTTATCGCGACAACAGGTAAAAAAAAAAAAAAAAAAAAAAAAAAAAAAAAAAATCTACATAGGAAAACAGGTGTAGAAATGTTTTTTACCTGTTGTCGCAATAAATGTATATACATGTTTTTATGCTATTGCGATAAATGTAGATGCGTGAAAGTAAGCAAACACGCTAAAAGTAGAAGCGTGGTTTAGCCGCAACAGCATCGATATACGGGTAAAAAATAAAAATAAAATAAAAATAAATATTTGTCCTAAACTGAGCTATCAAGATATTCACCTAGCTATATAGACTTCATCGCTGTAAGACACTCAATGGATTTCCTATTCTTTCCTTTGATAGCATATCCCAACCAAATTTGTTTTTGATTTCCTTGATTTAATTATTTTTACGTAAACTACATATAAATGTGGCAGTAGCGGTGCCACTATTAAATTTCTCTCTCTTAAACTCCTTTTTCTTTTTGTCTCAACACATTGAAAATGACAGTTACGCCACCCCTGTCAATCTAACTGTAAGCTAACGTAAGCTCATCCTATCTCACATTCTGCAATTTTTCTAATCTCACTGTGTATTTTTCTATCAAATCTATCTGTTTCTATTAATTATCAATTATTGCAGTCAATTTTTTCATTTAGATAATTTTAATTTAAATGATAAGACTACATACCACTCTGTGATGTGCTCAAATAATATTCTTCTTTGCTTGAAAATGCCATTATGATGATGAAATCTACCGTTTTATTAACTTTATACCTTGTGCCATGTGAGACCTCAACCTCTCCATAGAACTTCTATACAGTGGTAAAACCCTTGCTGGTATTTCTATATTTTTCTTTAATATTTTTCTCCTCCCCTTCAATTGAAAATTATATAATAATAATAAAATCCAACCTCTTTAGCACTGATTTCCTGTGGTTTTTTGGGAGGTCCCGCCGTTGGCATCATCTTTGAATGACCATCAGGGATG
Organism: Ecdyonurus torrentis; assembly: GCA_949318235.1. Classification (NCBI taxonomy): domain Eukaryota; kingdom Metazoa; phylum Arthropoda; class Insecta; order Ephemeroptera; family Heptageniidae; genus Ecdyonurus; species Ecdyonurus torrentis. The sequence goes on from OX439129.1 coordinate 15,399,114, forward strand.
GAGAACAAGACGATAGGAGAGTCCTTGCCAGAGTGGATGCTACAAGATAAAATTTGAGTTATTAGCAATGTTTAAGTATAATAGACACACAAGAAAAAGTTACCTTATAGGTTGATAGGGTGCATCACAAATAAAGTACCCTCTTCTTTGCAGCTGAATGATCTCCCCCTTCTTGACATTTCTTAACTCTGGGTCACCAAGCATCATCACATCAGTCTATAAAATAAGGAAATTTTATAAATCTAAATATCTAACATAACAATATTAAATAATATTAATAATAAAAACAAGGAAAAAAACATTGCGGTTGATATAGTTTATATGATGTTAAAAAGTATAGGCCTACTCATTATAATGATAATATAATGATAATAATAATGGAAAATAGTTGGAGAGAGATTGAAGCTTGTTGAACTGAAAATTAATAAATTGAGTAAATTATTTAATTTATATAGTTAATTGGAACTGATACCAAGTTCCAATCAAAATTCACCTCTCTCCTAGTATTTGCTACTAATTTTTATTTTTACCATCATAATTACTGTATCTAAAAATATACATAAATACTGTATTAATGAAAATTAGTCTTTGCTCCACTAACCCTGGTCTCATGGTCAATATAATTTTTGAAATCCTCATCCTTTCCCAGGTTTGCCTTGCTGATGATATGGTCAAAGTACACACAAGCACAAGGAATTGTAGCTGCTTTGCTTGTGTCTGCCAACCAAGTGATTTTCAGAGTCTTCTTGAAGTCCTTATTGTCCAAGTTTGGCTCCGCCTCTACAGATACCACTTTGCCATCTTTCCTGTTAAAACACACACAAAATAATAATTAGCACTTACAAAACCCTATGAAAGCTGGTAGAATTTGAAATTATTACAACAGTACTACTTTACTGTAATGTCATCTTTTATATGATTGATGACACACGTCTAATGTATTTAACAACACACAATAAATGAATATATGAACCTATTAATCTTCTTAATAAGAAGATTTCCCCAGTTGATAAAGGTAGTATTTTCTCCTTCTTTCAAAGTCTCTGCATCCGCAGCATCAATCAGAACCCTAGGTCCCACCCAGACTTCCTTATTGCCAACCTCTGCATTCTTAGGATGCTTGGCTACAGTCAGCACCTCTTCCTTTGCTCCCTTCACCAAGACTGGCACAGGCATCTCCTCCTCCAGTGCAGTATACCTTGGAGCAATAGGGTCAATCACCTGTCAAAACAACTTCATTAATATCAGTCTGCAAATGGAATATCAAATATGTACCTTCTTATTGAAAGCCCAGATCTTATCCCATTCCATCATGGTAACTGCTCTTGAGGAACCTTGAGATATAATGAATTGTTTCAGACCTTCAACTGTCATACCTCTACGTAACACTCCTCTCACAGTTGGGAAACGAGGGTCATCCCTATAAAAATTTACAATTAAAAATCTGTCATTTTTCTACATTATAAAGTTTCATTACCATCCATCAACATAGCCTTCGTCGACAAACCAGGTGAGTTTTCTCTTAGAGAGAACAGTGTTGGTCATATTAAGTCTACTATACTCCCAAATATATGGCCTCCTCAGTCCCAGTGCCTCAATGAACCAGTAAAATTGATCATCTCTGTCATGGTACTCGAGGGTTCTCAATGCATGGGTTACTCCTTCAATGCTGTCAACTATTGGACATGCAAAATCATAGGTTGGATACACCCTAAAAATTGAAATATAAAACAAAAATTAATACAAATCTTACAGATATTTGAACTAACTGACAAAAATATTGATACAAATGAAATCATAATAAATAAATACTGTAATAATAATAAAATTCAACATTATTAATATTTTAAATGTGCTGTTTTTAACTTACTTATACTTGGTGCCTGTACGAGGGTGTGGTTCATTCTTACAACGGTAGATAGTGGGATCTCTCATGCACCCATTATCACTCTGCATGCCAATTTTGGCTCGTACACAGCACTTCTGCCCAATCTCTGATCCCAACTTCATCTCCTCCCACATCTTGAAGTTTTGCTGCACACCTACACAAACAATTTGAAATTATATACTGTACTTTTATATAGGCCTATATTCATATACTTAGAAATATACATCATTTAATAAAAAGTTTTTGAATTGCATATAGCTTCAATATATATATATATATATATATATCAGTGGCGTGCGGTCCATATATGCAATTAATGCAATGCATGAGTAGTAATTTATTCCAGAATATCAATTTTTCTTTAGTTTAAAATATTTCCACTGTTCAGTTCATAATGTTTCAAAAACTACCGCGCGGCAGATAATGTTTTGTAAAAAAAGAGGGGAAAAGAAGTAGAGGTGGTAAAATATGCAATCGACTAGACTGCGTGGTGAAGCTATGGCTATAGCGAGAAGCACGGTAGGGGTAGCAAACGCAGCATTTACAGAAAATTAACACACGTTTCAATACACCAACAAAAATGTGATTTCTAAAACTGCATGGGCGGCGCAGAATCACTGCGCAAGTTCGTTTAGATTTTTCATTGGCTGAAAGAAATCATAGCGCGAAAGATCCAAAATCTGAATGAAAACGATGAAAATCATCGAGGCGATCGGATTTTAAACGAAGCAAATTTTAAAAATCAAATACTCCAAATAAATAACGTACAGTAACATAATATATAACTTATACATACAAGTAATGTAAATAAAAAAATATAAGAATATGGCCATATACTTTGCACGCAAAACTAAGAATCAGATTCTTTTAAAGCGACTTAACCCAATGTTCTAAATTTAGAACCTAATATATTTAATATTTGTGTTCGATCTTCTCTAAAATAATTAAAGAAAAATTAGTAGTTTATTTTAGATTTCTAGCCCGCGGGATGAGCAAGGAGGGTAAAGAGACAAACTCTGACGTATAGTACAGACTACAGATGTCCTTTACTGTGTGATCGAGTTAATAAAAATCTGTACACCCTTCTCAGATGCTTATCAAAGAGCAAGGGGTACAATTTTTTTTTACTAGTAGAGATAGAGGTGTGAATTGTACTCCATATCGTTACACTCGCGGAGCTTGCGCTTATCCCGCGGACTAGAAAAGTCAATTAAATGAATAATTATGAACTATTATATATGTTTTTCTTTTGGAAAAAAAAAAAAAAAAAAAAGACTTCTGTAAAATGATTAGCTAAATAAAAAAATAGACACATTCATTGGTTGATCTTGTTTTTTGAGCCGATAAAAAACCAATCTCGCTGTTGAGCAAGGACTTTTTTTTTTAGAAGTTTTTTCTATTCTTATCAAGTCTAAAGTACTAAATAAAGAAATAACAATGAACGATCGTGTTCTAAACAAAAGGCAAAAAAAAAAAAATAATAATAATAAAATAAAAAATCAAAGCTGGCTATCAATATTTGTGTGTAGTTTGCATAAATCGAATTTTATTGTATTTAATTGTTAAGAGACATTCTTTTTACGGTTTTAGTGTCAAAATACCACGTGATCTAAAAAAAAATCGCGCCTGGGGCGGGCTCTTCTGGGGGGCTGCGCCTCCAAGACCCCCCGTGGTTTGTTGCATGACCTGCTCCAGGAACCACCGCACGCCACTGATATATATATATATATATATAAATATATATATATATATATATATATATATATATATATATATATATATATATATATATATATATATATATATTAACTCTTTCAACCTCAACACACAGGCATGGGGTGCAAAATTGAACCAATCACATGCGCCATTTTACTTTTTCCTATACCTTTATACAATAGCATAATATATATAGGGTGTGTGCGCATGACGTCATTCTGAGTGCTTTTCGATGCTCATCTTGAGTAATGAATAACATTGCTCAGTATAGGGCAAACATAGTTTTAGGCTATTTTCTTTGGAAATTAGCTATTTTTTTGGTTTTTATTATTTTTCTTGCATACTTGAGGTACTAATTCAACCTGTTAACAGCATCAATGCTCTCAAAAAAATCGCAAAGTATTTTTAAACTGGCAAAATGTGCCATTTTCCTATACCAGCCAATGTTATTTAGTACTCACTTATGACGTCAACTTTAACATGAATAAAACCACCCTATACTTAGGAAAGTATTTTGAAAGTGCGTCACTCAGGCATGTTTAAAGTTGTATCCTTTATTTAATGTGTCACCCCAAGACTGTAGTTAAAAAGTATATCTCTTGTTATACAGAGTACTGTATTCTATACTTGACTCAAAAAACCTCGACCGATTTATCATTTTACCACTAACGTATCGCCCATTTTCTCGCACGCATTTCACAGGGGGGCTGCTGGGCAATACTGTAAAAGGTTGAACGGCAGGTAGCTCAAGCTTTTTGAGTCAAGTATACATAGTAGTTAAACCAATACTTAACCCTATTTTTTTTTCTAAAATAATTTAATAGAAATTAAGCGTTTATTTGACTTTTTTAGCCTGCGGTATAAGTGAGCCCCGCGAGGGTAAAGAGGAAAAGTCTGACGTAGATTTCCTTTACTGTGTGAGTAAAAAAGTCTGCACATCTTTTCAGGTAGAGAGGTAGAGCAAGGGGTGCCATTTTTTACTCTTATAGTAGAGGGACCCTATACATTGGGCCTATACTATACTATGAGACCTATGGGGGGGGGGGCTATATTGTTACCCTCGCGGGGCTCGCTTATCCCGTGGACTAGAATAGTCAAATAAACAACTGATTACTACTGAATGGAGGTTATCGGTTTAGCGCGCGGGGTGATGCGGGGAAAGCTAAGGGTCCCCTAATTTAACATTACGCTTATGGGGGAAAACACGTTTTTTGCGATTTTTGAGAAAACTACTCCTCCGATTTCGGAGAAATTTAAATGAGAAATACTAGACATACTTTTACGTGTTTTAAGCCATAGAAAATTTTTACGAATTTTTTAAACCGATAACCTCCATTGTTTTAGAAAAGAACAAAAATACTTATTTTTAAGGTTAATTATCACTTTAAACTCCAATGGTGTGGCATAAAATTAAGCCAATTTTTACAAAAAAAAAAAAAAAAAAAAAAAAAAAAATTAGAAACATACTGTTGGATCTATTTTTGGACTCGGTCCTCTGCTCCCGCTCCATCTTCATAGTTTCCGGATCAGTATCATCAACGTAAGCCTTTCCCTCCCTCATCATCTTCTCACATAGATCCAGCATCAGGTCAAAGTAGCTTGAGGTGTGGGTGAACTCATCTGGCTTGATTTGAAGCAACTCAAGGTCCTCCAAAATTACCTGGAAATAAAAATTATAAATAAATAAACCTTTGGTCTTTTGATCTATTGTAACATTCTGTAAGTATTCAAATAAAACGATAGTAAATAAGCCCACTATTACACAGCTATAATGCAGAAAAATTCTTGTAGCCATCATGCGAACACAATAGGATAACGTTAGAGCCAACGAGACAGTTTACCCCCCCCCCTCTTTCTTCCTTCCATTATGCTTCCTTCCATACATTTGCATTATGGCTTTGTATATTTTTCCTCATTGTAGCTTTGTAATAATGGGCATTTTTACTGGTCTTTTCTTTTCGACTTTAACCGCGATGTTTTTTTTCCTGATTATAGATAATATTTTGTATCCCACATTTTATTATTATTTAAAGGAAACAGAGTATAGTTTAAACTTATTAAAAAAATAAAAAAAAACATTTTACAAAGTTAAAAACCAAAATATAAAGTTTCATCTCTTTTGTCTTTTGTATCCGAAATAGTCAGTAAAAATGCAAAATAGGTACTTTTTATTGTTATATCAGGATTTATTTTTATTTAATTATTTATTAAAACTCACAAAACAGTTTATTTGTGTGATTCACTTGCTATTGCATTATCCAGGAAATATTAATTTAGTCCCACTTTATAAAAATCAAAACTATAGTTTTGATAATTTAACAATAGGCCTAATATTACATCAGCCAACATGCAATATTGATCATCTACAATTTTTTTTTTTTTTTTACTAAATTAATGTTTAAGAAAACTATAAAAAAGTGAACTTACTTTCTCAAAATCCACCTTCTCTTTTGCAGGGTTTGTATCATCAAATCTCATGATCAATTTCCCTTGGAAAGCTTCTTGATAGTATTGATTCAATAAAGCAGCTTTAGCATGACCAATGTGGAGGTACCTATATGAAGAGAAATTAATTACTCATTAATTAATTCAAATTACTTAATTAAGAAAAATTAAGCAAATAAAACGACAAATAATAATAATAATAAGAGAGAGAGAGAGAGAGAGAATGAATGAATGAATGAATGAATGAATGAATGAATGAATGAATGAATGAGTGAATGAAACTAACCCACTGGCTTCAGGTGGGAACCTAACAACAACTTTTCCCATTTCTGCTCCAGGCAAGTCAACAAACTTGCCCTCTTCCTTACGACCAGTAGCATCTACTCGAGGCACACTTGGGGCTCGCTGCTGGGTCTTGGGAGGCAAGGTTGGTAGAACCTCGGCCACAGGAGGTAGAGTTTTGATGAGCTCAAACCAGCGGCTTACATTGGCTGGTACTGCAGACTTGTTTACCAGAGAGTCCCACTCAGAGTTATCTGCAAAAACATATTATACCATGTTCACCTTGCTCACTGACAAACAAATTCCCACGAGTGTTGGCTATTTTATACTGCCAACGAGTGTATCCAGTATACTCACAGAACAGTTCTCCAAAGACACAAAGATCTGCAATGGTGACACTGTGACCAACAAGATATGTTGACATGCTGAGAACTTCATTCAAGTGATCAATAGACGTCTTGAATTCATCTCTTGTAGTCAGAGGACCTTGGCTGAATGTTAACCAGTGATCAACCTAAAATATATAAGATACACAAGAATAAAACACACATGCAGAACAATAAATTGTAAAAAAAAAAAAAAAAAAAAAAAAAAAATCCCCCCTTATATATAATAAAAGGATATATCATATGACTTGCCTCTGTTCTTTCAATAAGAGATGAGCCATACAAGTTACATCCAGGTGTAATACGTGCAAGGTAACGGCTGATGCTGGCACTTGTATCCAAGATAAATCCATCAGGAAGTTTAAAAGATGTTTCCTTTCCCCACTCGACACTGACTTTCTGGCTGGACTTGACCACATTAGCTGTCAGCAATCCCCCTGAAACCATGCACAAATGTATGATAAAAGACACAAGAAAACATTATATATGTATACTACATACATACATACATATAATGTAAAATATTATATTAAGAAGTACAGAATCTGTCATAGAAATAAGGTGTGTGTGGCGCACTGTAATGCATGTATAAATAACATATTTCTATACTAACTCATTAAACAAATATATACCATTGACAACTTAACTGGAACGACTGACAACATATTCAGTAAATTTATTATATAAAACTCACTATATTGGAAAAGAGAAAAATCCATGTTGCAGCCGCTTTTGACATGCCATGCCTGATACGTGAAAAGCCGCACGAGCGATTTACAAATAAATTTAGCACTGTGTATTAAACTACAGGGATACGAAAAACATATCTATTGAAAATAAATATCTTACCAATTGGTGGATTAGAAGAATTTGCTTTCATACTCAATGTTTTCACAGTCATTTTAATAAAAATGATGCAATAACAAAAATTTTGAGCAGACGACAAAAGTTACCAGCACGACAGCTGGTCTTTGTTTAATAATCATCCGCAAGATGGCAGAGTATTCGAAAAACCACTCGCGCAAGCTTGAACCGCGAAAAAAGTTTAAATGAGTTTAAAAGACTTTCATTACCATTTTCAACCACGGTGTTCAACGCTGTCCTGCTGTCCTGGACGCACGTAGTGACTATTATAGAGATATTAATTTAATTAACTGAATAATGCATATAGCATAGCACGTAATATGTATGTGTGTGTCATATTATATGTGTGCGTTTGTAAAAGCATACATTTATTAAAAAAAAAAAAAAAAACTAGAATGCATGAATATAGAAATATAAACAAAGAGTATAATATGACTTGGTAATACCTAGTTATACTGTATAAAATGGATGTTTCCGGCGTATATACAGCAATCCTATAGTATATTATATAGTAATCATAGCCAGGGGTAGGGTAGAACGACTGGCTCTGACTTTTAAGACGCGACAAGAAAAATAATAGGAAGTTACATAAGATCAATTAAAATTAAATTTCTTTTGCCAGGACAAAAGTCCGCTATCCTTCACCTCGCATTTCTGGCCCTCTGCAGGTTATAGCAAAACGTCAAAGTAGCGTAGAAAAACTAATAAGGCACCTAGGACAGTGGTCCTTCTTATCGCAGCAATAAGAATTTGGAAAATAGCTTTATTTATTATGAAAATAATAAAAAGTAAATAAATATATCATGCTGGGTATAAAGATGTTTTACAAATCGGAAATCGGTGCACATATATAAAATTTGAATTGAATTTCTGCCCTGAGTGCCCTTAAACTTTGTCGTATATTAATTGTATTATTATTTTTTTCCATTCGCAGAATATTAAAAATTATTGAATGTATTTTAATTTTAATATTCAAAAATTGAGTCCAATCTTGTAAAATTTAAAATGCAATTCAATAGAATACATATATGAATTTTATATTTCCATTGTCAACAATAATATTAATAATACACTAAAATTTCTTGCTGTTGCCGTAGAAAAAGTCATTAATATAGTTTACTTTATAATACATACACTGAAAGAACAAGCTTGCACACCTTTATAGCTATTCAACAATGTTGTCAGGAAAAACTTACAAGTTGCATACATACTCCCTTATTTTATTATTATTATTTAAAACAGCCTAATCATATACTTATCATACTATCAAAAACTAATAACCAATTGCATATTGAACATAAGAAATAAAACATAAGAATCTTTTTCCAGTAATTTATTTCACAATCAGAGGGGGGTAAAGAAAGACAAGTAAATTGGGCAAAATATCATAAATACATAATACTGAGGACATTGTAATGTATGTATATATATTTTTGTGTTTTAAAAACTAAAACAAAATGGAATAAGATCATACAGAGACAACAAAAAATAAAAATTTTAAAACAAATTTATAGGATTTTTTTTTGTTATTTTGGCACAGGCTTGTTGCTCATAAAAGTTTGATACTATTATAATATAGTTTATATATATATATATATATATATATATATATATATATATATATATATATATATATATATATATATATATATATATATATATATATATATATATATATATATATATATATATATATATATATATATATAAAGTAATTAATATTAAATAGGATAGAGTTTTGCTTTCTTATTCATTTTGACATAAAATTGATGTAGGTGTAAGCATAATAAGTATAGGGATGATTGAGACATATAATATATTATAATAATCATTTAATTGATTATGTTTCATTTTAAAATAATAAATTACTAATATTTATATATATATTTTTATCACAATGTGATATTTAAAAATTGAACTGTTTTAATATTTATCACACAATATAGAAAATGAAAATACTCATATATGATATTACATGTTTTAAGAGTTTTTTTTTCTTTTAAATTATTAATACTAAAGAGATATTATAACATAATAAGGATGGATATAAATTATAATAGAAATCATTGCACATGTATTAAAACAAAATAAATAATAATAAGGTAATGATCACAATGTCCTCCCATTTGATCGATTGAACATAAAGAATAATTGATTCTTGTACAAGGGGTAGGGGGGGTGAACAATTTCACTGTATAAATAAATAGATATTGGTAAATATATTTTTTTTCTTCTCTAGCAAGACAATGTTCCACACTGGATTACAGTATTTACTTAATTTTTTATAATGATTTTTTTTATATAACTTCACAACAAGCTCTGGAAGGGACCAATGCATCTAAAAAATTTTGTTAACTACTAATATATATTTTAATATATACTTATCTGTGCCATTTTTGTTTGTGGAGAAAAAGCATACAGGCAGGTAATATTTTTTAATGTTATTTATTTTTTTTATTATTATTATTACATATATATATATATATATATATATATATATATATATATATATATATATATATATATATATTTGCTTGCTATCGTAGTTTTTTTTTCTGTTTTAAAAGAATCATTCATTAATAGCAGGCAATATACTCTATGGCAGCTAAAATAGGCTTCAATCATCCTTAACATGTCTATTTTTTATATTAATTCTTTTAAATCTAATATCTGTTAGCACAATAGCCAAAGGTGCATTTTATTATTATTATTATTTTTTTTTGTAATAGATATTTAACTTTTTTTTTTGTAAATACAGCCTTCTGAAGCAAAGTGCTCTTTTTTTTTTTTTTTTTTTTTTTTTTTTTTTTAATATACATTATATATTTTTTGTGCTATTTGTGTGTATGTGAGTGATTGTGGGATCATAGAATTATATCCTCCTAAACTTTTATTTGCAATAATTTAACTGGGATAAAATTTTACACGTATTTGAAGACATGAAAGCACATTAACAAATTAATTAGGGGAAAAAGTGTTAATCATATCCCATTTAAATATAATTTAAGCTCAATATATCCTCGTTTCCCATAAGATTCTTAAATATTGTAATAAAAGAACCTCAGGGTAGCCAGCCCACAACGAAGCTATATTGAGCAGAAAAAAAAGTCACAAAATTTTAATAAGAGGAGAATATATTCCATAATTTACTTTTTTTTTTTTTTTTTTTTTTTTAACATAAGCCACTTGTAATTTGTAACATTTTTCTCTTTTTTTAAACTTTATCTTTGGTAAAATACATACTGTAAAATTAAAATATATTTTACAAATAACAAACAAACAAAAAAATAAATAAATAAATAAAAACTCTCACTCAAAAAGATGTTTGATACATAAAATGTATTGCATTAAAAAATTTATATAAAAAAAACTTAAAAAAAAAAAAAAAAAAAAAAAAAAACTGCCATTTTTAAGTACATTGCAACTTTTTTATTTTGATATTGCTGCATAAAAAACAAAACATTACAATGGCAGATATTTAAATTTTAAAATGATTATACAATATTGATTTATTTTTCCATATTTGATCTGATTCCCCCATATATACTCATTTTTTTTTATAGTTATTATTATTATTAAGAATACTTCAAACTATAATAACTATTGTTATAAATTACACAATGTGCATAGAAATACCTTCTAACCACATTTAGTTACATCTTATAGAATAATTTTTAATCAACATAAAAATTGTACATGATAATTAATTTTCTTTTACTATCTTTCTTAAAAAACTCTATTACATATTATATATTTATTATTATTTCTTTTGTTTCATAAATTTTATACATAACACTTTGAATATAAGATTTACTTTGATTTTAAAAAAATTGCACAGAATTTTTTTTAGTAATATTCTTAAAGAAATTGAAGAAAGATAGTACAAGATTTTTATTTTATTATTATTATTATTATACATACATTTTGTTAAGCATTATATAGGAAACAAGCACAACCAAAATAACATGTTTGTTTTACAAAGGAAAAAATGGGTGTACGAAGAGTTTTATACAAGCATAATCGTTTAAGTAGTTTATTTATATACATTGACACCTACATTGATTTCTAAATGCATTTTTTTTAATTTTAATTTTTTAATGATTATTACCTAGCATCATAAGATTTTTTTTTTTAATCTTATTTATAGATATATATATATTTTTATTAATTTGTGTGACCATTGTAGGTGAGTAGGTAGGCCAACTGAGCTCATCATGACTGTTCATACTTATTACGAACACCAATAATTATAATGATAATAAACTTTTTTTTCCTCTCATTTTTTTTTATTTTTTTATTATTATTTTTATTTTTTACAATTATTTTATAGCTTGAAGCTTAAAAATGGTTACGCAACAACAAGATAGGGCCATGAAGCAGCAGACATCATTGTGACAGTAAATTTCACTTTATTATAATTTTTTTTTATTGTATGTTGCTTATTTTTTGTAATTATTTATAATACATGTTTTGTTTGTGTATGTGTGCTTTTGTTTTTGACTAGAGGGCCTATAAATTGGCCCATAGTGAGGACGGCAGCAAAACCGACAATAACTCGGCAGCAGCAGCTAAAATTTATATTTATTGGTATTATTATTATTTGTTTAAAGGGATGACTTCAGCATGTTTGTAACCACAATAAAATACTTCTATTCAAAGCACAGAGTTTTCAATTAGCAATGTGTTATATTATATATATTTTTTTGTAAATAATGCTGTACTTGAATTTTGTTTAGCTATACCAGCAACAGTCACACACATAACAATTTTCTTTTCCTTTCTTTTTGTTTTGTTGTTGTTTTGCTTTTTTATAATTTTTAAATTCTATCAATCTCACAAAAAAAAAAAAAAAAAAAAAAAAATCACATTTTCACAAACATATACACTCAAAAACAAATAATTTATTTTAATATTATATGTGCACCTGTGTATTTGTAATAAGATAATTTATCTCTTTATAATTTTCTCATTTTGTTTCATTAAAATATTATGTGCTCCCCATTTTTCATTTAATTTATTCAAAAAATTGGGGTACTTTTTAAAAGAATACAGTAACTTTCTTTTGCATGGTTAATAAAATAACGTACAATCAAAAGTAAAAATAAAAATAAATGAAAAAAAGTAAAAATAAAAAGAAACGAAAAAAAAATAATAAAAAAAAAAAGGAAGGAAGGAAGAAAAAATGAAAACATAAAAGAAGTTTGGCTAAATAGAAAATTAATAATACTTTAAAAATTAAAATTAACTTGCAATACATAAATCTTCAGAAAATAATAAATTTATTTTGTGCAATTCTGAAGTCCAGCTTTTATTTTAAAGCTAGAAGTTTAATACTCTTTATAAGATAAATGTTCATTTACATTCACATTTTACCAACAGTCACCAAAAGCTTCAATACTCTCAGAAATATTCAAAGAGAACAACCTTTGGTGATGACTTAATATATATTTTTGGACTTCACTTTATGAAGCTTTCCATGAGATTCAATCTGTTTCATTGCACATCAAAAGTTGTATAACGAAGAAGAAAATGTTTATAATATGAAAGTCGTTCAATGTTAAATAGAATTAGTAATAAATTAGACCAGTCCATAAAACAAACTATTAAACACAGGGTCAAATAAGATGTAAAACAATGCAAATAGATGGTTAACAAAAATGGAGATTGTAAAAAATTGAGATTCATAATTTATATAGCATGCTCTCAAAATCCACTTTTTCTAATTAAAAAAAAAAAAAAAAAAAAAAAAAAAAAAAAATCATCAGAATAAAAAGATTTTCTTTTCAAGTCCTTTTTTTTTTTTTTTTTTTTTTCTCTTTTTTCTTTTTTTCTTTTTTGGCATATTTGCTTACAACATGGACACCTTTCAGTCTAGTGCATTGTCAATCCAAATGCAATGACAGAGCTTCCCCTGTGTATGTATATAAACATCTAAATGCACATAGAATAGAGAGAACATACAATTTTTATGTAATATTTTACTTCATATTCTTTTTTTATTCTCTTATATTATATATTTTTTAAATGACTATATTTAATATATATATATTTTTTTTTACAATAATTAATCCTATCTTAAAGTGATAATAATATAATTTTTTTTATTATTATTATTTTTTTGTTTTGTTTTTTTTCAGAATAACTCCAACATGACAGATAACAACTGGTAACTCATTAGAACACCCGTAGCAAGTAAACTAAGCCACAAGAGCACCAACGTTATGGCTTAGGACAATGCAAGTACATTTAATAATGACACCTTCTTTTTTTTAAACCTTGCATTTTTTCTTCTTTTTTTTTACAGCATTTTTTTTTTTTTTTTTTTTTTGTTATTTAGTTCTATACATTTATATTATTATGTAATCATATAATTAAAAATTATAATCGTATAGATATATTTTTGAATAATTTTTGTTTTTAAAAGTAAAAAATAAAACATAAATATATATATGTATAGAACAAAAAAGCTTTTATTTAATAATGTGGTTTAAATTTAGGAGAATAATAATCTTTTCTTTGAACTATCTAACGTTCAGTCCTTAAAATCTATGTATGTTCCATATACTGGAAGATTAAGAAAAGGGGGTTATAATTTTTTCATTATATTATTTTTTTTTTTCTTTCTTACAATATAGGTGCATCAACAAATAATTTGAAAAAGCTTTTTTTTTTTAATATATATACATATATATCATTTTGTTGTTTCATATTTTTGTGTAACATGCTAAAACTTTGTAGCTGACATAACAAGTGTGAGAGTGAAGATGAAGAGTGGGGGAGGAGGTCGTAGGTGGGACATGTAACATTCATTAGGAAAACAAAGAGAACGAGGTGAGAAGGCTGCTGTTTGTTGTTGCTCTGGTACGGAGGAAATATAGAAAGAGACAAAAGAGGAAGGTACAAGGAAAGGAAGAGGGAGAAAGAAGGTAAGGTAACAACACGAGACTAGGCTGCAGCAGGTTTCTCTACCTGATAACGAGATGGATTGTAGTCAGGATTGACAAAAGAGAAACCTTTGAATTCATCTTGATTTATGGCACGAACCACGTCCGAGTTGATTGGTGTTAACACAGGTTCTTCTTTTGTAAACTCTGCATCGAAGTTTAATGCATCCTTTTTGCTCTTCTGTAATGAAAGTAACAAAATATTAGTATGTAAAACCTTAAAACATTTAACACTGCAGGAAAATTATTTAAGGGGATTTTAAATATAAATTTTAAAAGCATAAATTTGTTGTTAACAGTGAACACTTTATCTATGATAGATATAAACATAAAAAAAATTTCATTGTTTAAAATATAATATTATAATATTATGATGTAAAAATACTGTTTGGTGAGTTAGACAATTGGCAGACTTACTATTTTGGGCTTGAAAGGGGGTTTGACCCGGCGAGCTTCCAATGCCTCCCAGTCCATTTCTCTGAAGAAAGGATGAACTCGAATTGCAGCCTCTGTACCTTGTGATGATACACAACCCAGTCTCTTGGCAGGATTTTTAGTCATGAACTGAAACATCAAAACATATCATATTAGAAATGTGTGCATGCCACATTTTATCTACAGTTAACTTCCATATAGCAGATGCTTCTCAATGATTATTAGTCGCGAAGTGTCTATTAATTTAAGGAAAAATAACATTGCGGTTAGGATCAATAATATAAAGAAAAGGATAGAATTACCAGCAAGGGTCTTACCCCAGTAGAAGTTCTATGGAGAGGTCGAAGTCTCACTTGGCACAGTTTTTTGTTATAAAAAAGCTCATTTCATAACTGAGCGCTTTCATCATATATTAATGTCATTATCAATCAAAGAAGAGATTTACTTGAGCTCATCACTAAGCAGTGTCTTGTCAAGACACTATATATGATGAAAGCTCTCAGTTATGAAATAAACTTTTTAAACAAGAAACTGTGCCACGTGAGACTTTGACCTCTCCATAGAACTTCTACTGTGGTAAGGCCCTTGCTGGTAATTCCATCCTTTTCTTTATATTATGTATTGAAAGTGTCTATTAAGAGTTTTTTTTTATATATATTATTATTATTATTATTATTTTACACACAGTGAGATATGCTTTTTAGTTTCATTATGATGTAAAAGGATTTCTGAATGGAAAGTATAATACATAAAACAAATATTACCATAATATAGTAAGAATACATGACGATCAAATTTCTAAAATTGAAAACATTGTTGTTTAATTATTTTGTATTGATTATAAATGCCATATACATAATGACAAATAATAATAAATAATTAGCGGCAAAATCAGGTAACAAACCTCTTAATCTAACGTAACTATTTTACAGTACATTAGTCGGTTACAATTCATATCTAAAACAATGTTACCCTAAAGGTAATAATTTTGATCTAGAGTAAGTGTAATGAATATGCTGCATTGAAAGATACTATACATTATATGAGATTGAACACAATTGGGGAGGTATAAAACAGACATTGTTATCTGTTAATCAGACATTGATGACTTTCTGTCATTACATATCTCAAGAGATATGTAATGTGTAACAAACATATAAATTTTAACAATGCAGTTGTCAACTTTTACTTGTAATTTTACATTATACATACATGAAATTGCACATACATACATAAATGATGACATTTTAGTCCCTTTTGGGGTAAGCCAACAACACAGATATTTTTAGCCTGACCTAGTGATAGAACTTTACAACTTTCTATCCTGACATAATTCTCTTGCTTCCTTCAGACTCATACCTTGTTTCATACATTTTCTTTTGCATTTCATACTGCGTACATTCTAATTTTTCAAATATCTTCCAACCACCTCAGACCATGATGTTTTAGGCCTGCCTATACCTCTCCTTCCATCCACTCTGCTATGAAATGCCTGTGTTGCTATTCTTTCATAACCCATTCTCTTAACATGACCACACCACAACACATTGCTTTCATTCTCAGTCACAGTTTCTTTCACTCTTCATTTCTCCATGAAATTGTGACATGTATATAAAAAGGAAAATAGGTACGGTACACTGAAGCATCACTTACCCCTTTGAGAATTGAGACGGCTTCTTTGCTGAGCCACACTGGGTAGAGCACATCATCGTGCAAGATAGACTCAAACAGATCATCTTCATTATCAGCCTCAAAGGGAGGTTGTCCAGCCATCATTTCATACATAAGCACACCAAGAGCCCACCAATCCACACTTGCACCATAGTCCAACTCTTGTAAGATCTGCACAAAGAGAAATGTTGCATTAGTTTACATATGATCAAGTTTTTTGGGGGGTCTGGACCCTCTTCGTCAGGTCTGAAAAAGCATGGGCAAACGCGGCAGTTTCCCCCCTTTACCCATGCTCACTATACCTATGCTTCACTATAGGCTGGAACCCTCCCGTTGCAAAATCCTGGCTACACCACTGCATATTGATGTTGTTGTAAGCAATATGTGTTACTTCTTTTTTGTCACGCGAAGCAAAATGTCTATCTCGTTATTTGTCACGAGTAGCAATATGTGTATCTCGTTTTTTGTCAAGCTAAGCAAAATATGTAAGTGGTTTCTGAACGTAATGGAGATGTCGCTCGCCTTACACATATTGCTTCAAGTGACAAAAATTAGATACACATATTGCTACACGTGACAAATACAGTAACAAGATAGACATATTGCTTCACGTGACAAAAAACGAGTTACACATATTGCTCGGAACAACATCGATATGATGATGTCTTAAAAAAAACTTATCCTATTACCCTACCTATAATAATAATATAATATGGGCTATTATGCCGAGGGCACCGATCAGCATGTATAATGCTGTTATTTGATTTTCATATTATTATATGTAATGTTTATGAGTATGTCTTTTTAAAATATTGAATGTTTAGATGTATGTTGTACACGCATTGTGTTTAATAAGTAAAATAAAAAAAATACCCTACCCTGTTTCTCTAGTATAAGGAATTAAACTACTTCTCTTCTCTTCCATTTTGAAGTCTGTCATATTCTGCCAGTAAAGCAGTAATTACCTCACCCCATGGGACTCAACTTATGAACTCAAAACCATGTCCCATACCCAACTTGTGACTTGGGATCAAATGTTCTAGCACAGGCAAGTGAACACTTGATACCAAGTCCTAATTAACTTTATAAATTAGAGAATCTTTGTAGTTTATTAATTTTCAATTCAATGTGCTCTCATCTTTCTAAACCTTATTATTATTATTATAAATGTTATTTTTCTAGCTGCGCCCAAAGGGCATACTTGCATGTGGCTAAAATCACGACTGCACTCGCATTCGCCATAAGATTAACATGTAAAACGTACTGCATGTATGTTCTTTGTTGTACTGAACAAAAATGCAAGTACGCCTTTTGTAAGACGACCTTGAAATACAAGTACGCCCTTTGGGCGCAGCCAGGGCGATATATTAATATTTAATTTTATTGTCACACTTGCAAATAAATGACATTAATTAAACATAGAAATGCACAATGAGTATTCTAAAAAATTATGTCCAATTAATGCCACATAAAGTTAAAAAAAAAAAAAAAAAAGTGTGCAAGAAAAGGGTAAATGTAAGGTAGGTAGGGTAAGGTAGGGGTAGGTAAAGGATTATTGTGAAATATTACTTAATAATTATCATGAACACAGTTTCAATTTACCTCAGGTGCAATATAATCTGGCGTTCCACAGAAGGTGGTAGTGGTGATTCCATCTGTGATCCCCTCCTTGCACATACCAAAATCAGCTAGCTTGCAGTGACCCTCATTATCCAGCAATATGTTGTCAAGTTTCAGGTCTCTGAAATGACAAAATAAATCAATACCTTGAAATTTCACACAGGAGGTATATTTTTCTAACAAATGGACATTTTAATTATGCAATATAAAAGATAAAAACACTGAACTTGTCAAGGAATATATATTTAACCAACCTTAGTATAACAAATCTTAAAATTGCTATATTTGTATATATAAAAAGTACTCCAACTGTAATAACCCATTTTAAAAGAGAATCTCTGGTTTTCAACTTAACTTAACTAAAGATTTATTTGATTTAAATGTAAATTAACTTACCGGTATACAACACCATGCTTATGTAGAAACTGGAGAGCAAGAGTTACTTCTGCTGCATAAAATCTAGCTCTTGGTTCATCAAATTTACGTGCTCTTTGGATTTGAAACATAAGATCTCCTCCATTCACATACTCCATAACAAAGAAGAGACGATCCTAAAATACACACACATACAATATGTAATTACTGATTTATGTTGCAATATTGTAAGTGGGAAACATGAGCTACATAATATTACAATACAATGAACTAATGAAACTTGTGTCTGCAACTTGACTGATGGCTTTACAGGTAACATTGGCAATATTAATGGCAACAGGAAAAAAAAAAAAAAAAAAAAAAAGAAAGAAAGAAAGAAAGAAAGAAAAAAGTCTCTATTTTGCACCCTTGAGCTTGCAGTTAATCCCACATATTATTATGTCCCATTATTTTTGTTTCTATAGTTAAAGATTTTCACGTAATATATCTTTTCATATGACACACTTTAATTGTTGAACTCTTTTCTTTCCCTTGACTTCCAATCTCCAATATATTTTGGTATTGGTAGATTGAATTTTTAGACAAGGTCTGCAAGCAATGTATGTACAGTTTCATACAAATGAAAGGTTACAATTTAAATTTGCTGCTTTTTTTGCGCCTCAAACTTTATATCCTAAATTATATTATTACGTCATATTCTTGTTCAGCACAAGGTGTGTTTGGCTTGCTGGCTAGAATAGCTCACCTAATAGATAACGCTTCACCTGAGCGTGCAATGAAACACGTGAATATGATGTAACAATATCGTTTCCACATAAAATTTGAGGTGCACAAAAAAACCCTCATGTTTAAATGATAACCTTGCATTTGTCTGAAACTGCACTTTATATCTATTTAATTTAAATATTTAATTACTTACATTTAAACGAGATCTGTGAAAGTGCAACAGACCCTTAAAGTGAAAACTTCACAAAATTTAAAGACTTTCCATGGAATTGCCACGTTTAAGACTGCTGTGTATCGAACTGAGTATTTCATAAAATAAGCTTTATAATTTTAAGATGTTTATGTTATTGGCTGGTATACAGTACTTACTTTGGTCTGGAAGCAAGAGTGCAAGGCAGTAAGGAAGGGGTGCTTTGCAGCCAGAGCAAGAATTCTTTTCTCTGTCATAGTGCAGTCTACATCATCATCTTGAATGATTACATCTTTCTTCAGCACCTGAACAGTTAAAATAATAATTTAGAAACTCCAGTTTCATTAGTGATACCATTCAGATCTAACCAAGTAATATTGTTTGTTAAAACTTTTAATAAATTAATTACCCATTAATTAGGTATGCATTATAGGCAAACCTTATTATTATGTATGGTAAAAGGACCAGTTTTCGGCAGACCCCCAGTTTTTCGGCACTTTATTTTTTTGTGGGAATACCTCCGACAGCTTAGCTTAGAGAAAAATCAAAGAGGTAGGGGAGGTTCATATGTATGACACAAAAAATCATCAGCTCTCAGAATTGCATTTTTCTGGGGTAAAAAAAATGTTAAAGTAGGCTGCCGAAAACTACTTAGGGTGCCGAAAACTGGTCCCTTTACCATACAATGTGCAAAAATCTTGAAAGCAAGGTAGGAAAAAACACAGAAAAAGTGTTTGTAGCTTACCTTGACAGCATAAACTTCATCTGTGTTTTTCTTCTCAGCAAGCATGACTTTACCAAAACTACCCTTGCCCAGCACCTTGAGGAAGTGGAAGTCATCAAGTCCTACTTTCTTTTCTTTGCCAGTACCTCGGTCTACGAGGGGTTCTATTGTTGAT
Source organism: Ecdyonurus torrentis (assembly GCA_949318235.1). Lineage (NCBI taxonomy): Eukaryota > Metazoa > Arthropoda > Insecta > Ephemeroptera > Heptageniidae > Ecdyonurus > Ecdyonurus torrentis. The sequence goes on from OX439129.1 coordinate 15,419,555, forward strand.
GTTCTTCCAGCTGAAATTAACACAACAAACAATGAATACAAAACTGTAATCAAATGTATTGCATCTATTGTATCAGATATAAGAAATAAATTATTGTGTGCATTGTACAGCTCTGGACAAAAGTTCCTGAACGGGGCAGCGGCGGCCGCTGCGTTTTCTCATAGAGATAACATAGTGTGGTTGCAGGTTGCCTATACAAATTGTTCCGGAACTTTTGGCCAGAAGAGCTGTACATAAAATCAAATAAATAACTCGCTGCCTTAAAGAGAAAGTTCAGGGTTTACATCATGGCTTCTTCAATGTTAGATAATGAGAAAAACTGTTCAAAAACTCACATATGATGACCCAAAGCCCCTCCATAGCCCCATAAACTCGTGATAATCCTGCGAGATATGAAACCTGTTCCATATCTTTTACGTCATAGTTACGGCTTTACTATAGAAAATATTGTAGCGGGTTGCATATCTCGCGGATGAATGCAAGTTTGTGGGGCTACCATAGAGCTACAGAAGGTCTTTGAGGCATCACATATGAGTCAATGAATAGTTTGTCTCGTTATCTAACATTGAAAAAGTCATGTTGTAACCCCTGAACTTCCTCTTTAAAGCACAAACTGTGTGTCTGCAAAAGCAGCACAGTTGAAACTCCTATCTTGTTCTTGTAGTATATAGTTTTGCACTTTGTTGTTTTTGCAGTTACACAGTTTGTGCTCTAAGATAGGGAACTGATTACAACTTAAATAAAACCACAGCTTGACCATAATTATATGCTGCAAATAGTGCTTACCCTTTTCTCGTTCTGCATCTGAATCTTTATGTTTCTCTCTGATCTTCTCTTCCATCACTTTCTGTGCCACAAGCCTCATGTGAACCTCCTCATCCTGTGAACCAGAGCAAGGCGAACCTCCACTCAAGTCATCGTCTGAAGGCAGTGTCAGCTGGGACGATTTGTCTTGGCCAGAACCGCTCGATACACTCGAAGAACCACTGATGGGGGCCTGCTTTAAAAAAAGAAGAAAATCCCAGTTATAGCACATTATATATACACACCGCTTAAAATTCTTTACTCATATGTATTATGTCTTGTTGATGTCAGAAAACAATAAATTCAGCTCCTGCACAGTAAGTTTAACTTAACTTGCAAATAAACACATTTAAATGCTTACCTTTGTTCTCTTAGGTGTTAATTTATATGTAGAAATGCCCATTGCAGCTAATATTTGTGCCATTTGTTTAGTATTGATGCCACAGTTGTTGGCGACATTTTTCTGGCACCTTTTGTGGACATTCATACTACACACTGCAATCAAAACACAACAAAAATTAGTACAAAATTACTTGAACATAACTTTAATTGCAAGTCTCTCTATTATGGATCATAAAAATTTTACATTTTAATTAAAATTAGTACAGTATTTTACCTTCACACTGAAGACCTTGTCTGATGAGTCCATACAGCAATGAGCCACAGTGATCACAGAAGGTGAATCGTTTATAGTTGTGCATAACAAAACGATGGGGAACGTTGACATTGAACCTTTGACCCTGGCCTTGTGAGACCTACAGTACATAAACATAAGCAAAACCATGGTTCAATTTCATGTTATCTTGGTTACGCCTCTCTCAAATTTTCTCCTTTTTATTATATTATTGTTATTATTATTTACAATGTGCTTTTTTTTATCAAATTTTTATTAAAAAAAAATCAGGTAATTGTGACATTTTGTGTGAAAAGGATGGAAATACCCTAATTGTATTAAGTGCCAACATATCAAAATACATTGTGTAATTTTATTGCAAAATTGTGATATTAAAATTAATTTCTCAAGCACACAAGGATAAACAAAATTTATTTCAGGAAAAAAGAAGAAAATTTCTACAATAACTGTGAACTCTAAACTCTGCAAAAACACTGATTTCTTTAAAAATAATTTCAACTAACTTTCAATAACATATCTCACAAAAAAAAAAAAAAAAAAAAAAAAACTTAAATGAAAGTGTACAATAAGGTCAAGAAGTGTAAAACAATCCAAAAGACAGCCTAATCATATATTTTACCGTTTCCATAATTGTAAAATTAAACACGGTCATGGTGTATAGCTCAAGGAGAGTGTCAAAAACTTTGCAAAGTGACCACACAGTGAAAATAAATAGGTTTTAAATAATATGTATCTGAGCTACAAATCATGATAAATCATAGCATTTATTATTATTGTTTCTTTTGTTTGACACTTAAGCAGAGTTCAGAGTGTATAAATAATCATAAACCAACATTGGAACGATTACGAACATTTTCCCTCACCTCATCCTGCGTAGAATCCTTCATACCAGGACATTTGGTAACGACAGAGTCATGGCATCTCTTATGTACCACACATGTACACACTGAAACATATATTGCACATTGACAAACACACCGACATTAACAAAAATTAAATTGATAATAATAAGAAAGAAAGAAAAAAGTTGGTTTTGAATAGATCTGAAATAACTGGCAAGTCACAACTAAATAATATATCATTAACAAAAATGATTAATTTTCCAATGACTCTTATTATTGGTATATTCTATGTTAGTGTGTTTGAATGAAAATAATAATACTAGATATATAAATACATACCTTGACATTGATAGCCTTGTTTGCCTAGCCCCCTGTCAAATATATAATTAAATCAGTCAAGTTTTACAATTTCCAACCACAACTACTGTACTTGCGAACTATACGCAATTTTATATTGGACAACAAAATTTTATATTTATAGTTATTATGTTACACAAAGCACCTTAAAGTTTTGCTTTACAATTTACAATTTTTGCATTCAAGAATAAGTAAATTTTTAACATTTTAGATACCAAAAGAAATTGTGTAACAGTAAATACTTCTTCGATTTTCATTTAAAATTTTAGTGAGAAAATCATACTGACCAAATGAACTCCCGGCAATGAGAACAGAAGGTGGGCTGTCTTAGGAAGGTAGCCATAAACTTGTGTCCGTTGACTTGGTGGACACGTCGTCTCATGGCACCTCGCCGCCTGTTGAAGCCCTGACGTTCTTTGAACTCCCGCGGCTTTTCCATCTGATGATCTGTTTGATACAAGTTTGACACATTAGGCTTGTTTGAAAACCCTGTTTTCTATGCTCAAGCTCCAGAACACGAAAAAAAAAAAATCACCTAATGTAGGGTTGCTTTTTTTTTTTTTTTTTTTTTCCCCAGCAAGGTAACAGGTTTACGAACAAGCCTATTATTCACCAAATTTAATTCAGGAATGTATGTATGAGTTTACAAGGAACTAAACAAGTCTGATCATACTTGAAAACGATTACACAGTAGTATACACATACACACACATTAAAGAAGAAAAAAAAAAATGAAATGAAATGAAATGAAATGAAACAATTAAATCACTAATTATTTATTACTTTTTAAAATATTCCAGCAATGCATTAGTTTATGAAAGATGTAACAAACAAACAAATTCGTCTTTTTTATGTAAATTATGTATAATACTTGAAGCATAACATAATACTGTATATTATATTATTCTATGCTAATGACTTATTATGCTATTACCTTGTGTGGTCCATTTCAGATCGATTTTAACATGGATTTTTCCCTGAGGCTCTAAGTCGACCTGTAACAAACAAAGAAAACAGATTGATCAGTCCAGATACAAAATATTTAATATAGCATTTATTATATTACTGTATATATTTTTGCATTGAAATATGCATAAGCAATGAAGAAGAAGAAGAAGAGCTTGCAGCATAGATCATAACTATATTGAAGATAAAAAATATATATTTAATTATTGAATGCCACAAGCAATTGTAAAAGATATTAAAATTTTCAAAACACGTTAATTTTTTTTAGAAGAACATTGTGTACATTTTAAATTTCTTTTATTTCTTCTTCTTATTATTATAATCACTATCCTATACACCAATTATACATTTTAACAGTCATTCACTTATCAGTGGTCATGACACTGCTAAAAATTATACTTACTTTAATTAAAGCCATAGACCACATAAAACAACATGTGCTTTTAAATGAATAAACACGAAATGGGACCTTCAAAACTGATAACAATTTTTACCAGAATGTTAATGTAGCCCCACGAAAGAGCGTGAAAAAACTGTAAAGTATGCAATTTGCGTGAAAATTCATATTTATGACGTCAGAAACATGCACAAATTAGTATGAAAATGTTGTGCGGGTTGCATAAATTTAATTTTCTGATCACTGCTACGGGGCTACAGTTGGGTTTTGAGACAAACTAATGTTATTTATGTAAATCCCATCAAGTGTTTTGTGATATAAATGCTTATGTTTTTCTCTGGTCTATTCCTTTAATTACATTTTATAGTTTCACATAGTAAAAAGAATATGTATTTATATACTATATTTATTACGAAATCTAAAAAACATTATAGAACTCTAAAATATATTAGTTACGAAAATATCACATAATATATTATTAAGCTATAAATAGAAGTCACCCCTTAAAAGTGCTGCGATTTAACCTCTAGGGTAGATATCCAAGGGATTATTTTAGTTCCTCTGTACTTTTCTTACCATATAACTATGAATTCATAAATAGACAAGGAAAATACTTTGAAGGAGCAATTATTATTATAGTGACCGTGGGCGTATTATGTACGTATATAAATATACCCAGAGAGAGAAAGAGAAAGAGAGTACAAGATTAGTGTTTGCAGGTGTCATCGCCCACCTTTGATAAGGAAATACAATTTTCATATTACAGCTATGAGGGTGGACAATACATCAAAGCGCTATATTTCTCATTCCAATCTTATTACGATATTAGTAATATAATATACCCCTTCTATACAGTAAAACAATTAATTTGATCTAAGGGAAAATTCTCTCGTGTTGAGGGGTGTAACATATTATATTATTTGTTGGAATGAAGAAACATTCTTTTACAATAAAATTAAGTATTATAATTTTGTTTATCAAACAGTACTTCCTGTATGTATATTGATGTTATTAAAGTGCTATATTCACAAATATAATTTTATATTTTTAATTGTAACAGCCCACACACAAAATTATGTATTGAAAGTCTACACAGACTCAATTGTGAAGATAAGAAAATATATTTTTATCATCACTTAATAAAATAATTTATTGACATTTATATTAAATAATAATTGAGTATTTTTAACCAAATTATCAAGATTGTTCGGTTCCAAACTTAGAAGTGCATACATTATTTTTTTATTCTAAATACTATGAAACAATACAAATTAGAAATAATAACTATGGGAGATTAATAACTTTCCTCACAAAAACTGCAACAGCTTTCAGTTATTATTATCATTAATATTGGGAATAAAAAATTATGAGAAAACGTCAGGAAAGTGGTCATCAGGATTTGGTAATTATTTTTATAGTATTCGTATTGTAATCATGTGGCAAAAATGACACAAAAATTTCCTTCTTTTATCCTTAAATTGGTGTAATTCCAAAGTAATGATTGCACCAAGTAGTAACTTTGAGATACTGGCAATAAAATCCATACCTTCTTGAAGGTTGGGGGGAGGGGGGGGGGGGCGAGAAAGGATTTTTTTTTTATGATTATTAAATTACAATTTCGGCATTTCATCCTATAATATTCTCCAACTTTAAAATCCGAAATTAAAACTATGAGCTTGGAAACTACTAAAGACGGAAGGAAGTGTTAGCATAATATATTAGTTATTGTTATCATAATTATCAAAGACTGCTTTGGTTGATATATGCAAGAAAATAGAGAGAGAGAGAGAGAGAGAGAGAGAGAGAGAGAGAGAGAGAGAGAGAGAGAGAGAGAGAGAGGACTTGACACGTGCCGGTTTAGAAAAGATAGATTTTGCGCGTGGCGCTCTTGCCTGGCTGCCCGCTTATATGTATATTATACAGTAGCGTCGGCGGCGGTGTCGACATCATTTAAGCGCAGGCGCTAAGAGCACCACGCGAGCTAGAGGGGTGGTGTGTTGTAGGGGGATAACTAAGGGGGTAAAAGTGAGGGAGGGACGAGCTCGGGGAGCTCCGGCGTCGACGCACAGATCGATTCTCTCTTTTGCTTGCGTTCTGCAAAGCATACGAGTCAGAGGCTGCTGCTGCTGCTGCTGCTGCTAGAGAGAGAGAACGAGAGAGAGAGAGAGAGAGAGAGAGAGAGAGAGAGAGAGAGAGAGAGAGAGAGAGAGGCATAGACACAACCAAGTAGACTGACTCACTCGCTACTTACTGCTACTTAATGCCTCAACCCAAAATCTAACACCACAAATTTTTAAACACCTTTTTTCATTATCATAATCAATAATAAGTAGCATTGAAATGCAAATACAAATTAAGAAAAAAAAAAATGCACATTAAATAATAAACAATAAATGTAATTATGAAACTTCCACCATACAATATGGATCAAAAATAGTCAGGGATGTATAAATAAACGACTCATATCTGCAGTTCAGTGCATATAATAATTGACACGGCAATATTCACTATTGGTAACACACTTTAAGTGTTTAATTTTGTGTGTTTCAATTTTACTACGAGATATTAAGTTCTATGCACATGCGTTGCTACTTAAAGCAGCTATATAAAATATCAAAGTGAGTGATGAAAATATGCTATATTATGGTCATACTCAATTATACTTATCATCTTATCATTGTTCAAAAAAAAAAAAAAAAAAAAAATTAATGGCAGGGACACAAATTCTTTAAATTGCATTAGGTACATATTACCCTACACATATATCGGGCATCAATAAATTGCAGGGAAACTTAATGCAGGTAAAATAATAATAATAATAAATACCATAATAAAGAGTACGTATCACCTCTGTATTATAGGTAACATTGTAGTATAGGTATATCAATACCTATTCCAGGTTAATATTTAGTAATTACTATTTACAGGACTAATGACTCTGCCTGTGTCCCTTCTGTCATTTTAGTAATATTTTGTTATACCCGTGTATATAAGAAGAACAAAAAATATTTATAAATATAATTTAAAATTATTAAATATATTTAATTAGTCCTGACGAATATCATCAATAGTTTATTAATAAATTATGACTCTTTTGGGTTCTTTATTTGTTACAGATTAAATGCAAAAGTTAAAGCGCAAGTGTATTATACAAGATTATCATTAAAATATTTTTCAACCTTTTTTCTAACGTAATTATAATGATTAGTAATTCCAAGAACATTATAAATATAATTAATATTCCACTATATAAGTCATCAACTGAATTAATTTTTAGAACGAAAAAGTTAAATATTGCACATTAATTATAAATGGAAATTCCTTGTTAGTAAATATTAAACGTCACCTGCATTTTATTTTCCAAGCCTAAAAAAAAAAAAAAAAAAAAATGATTCACTTATATACTTACTTTACGTAAGATAAACAATAACGGTAAATTTCAAAAATATATAATTGTATTAAAAAGTAAACGTATATATATTATATGCATGCATATACTACAACGGTGAGAGGTGTTATGATTTTCTGGCGTTTACTTATACTTGCTCTCATTTCCGTGTTAATTCTCGCGGCTGGTTATTTTATAACGGCATATTGCTCTCGGTGTTGAAGCAGTTTTTCGTATGTGTGTTTGCATTGCATGTACAAATGACTGAATTAAATTTAATTTACCTGACCGGTGAATTAAATCAGAGTAATTATTCAACGTCACAGTATTATACTCGTGTCTTAAAAATTGAATCTGATATATAATTTATAATAAGGTGCCATATAAAATAATTCACCTTCTTTAAATGATAAATATTAACGTGGTAAACAAAAACCCCTTTATTGAAGTGATTTTAATAATTATATACTGTGATAAAAAAAAAGGGGGGTGGAGGGTTACATGTAATTTGTATAGTGAAATTTTATAGGAATGCAGTCTGCAATTGTTCAAATTGAGTGGGGAAAAAATAACAACTTCTAATATATAATGTTAATATAATGTTATATAACTTATGTATATAACAATTTGCATACCTATATAACTGCAGCTTTCATTAAATAGTTAAAAAAAAAAAAAAAACTTTGAGAGCATGTGAAGATATCCCAATGACACCAGGCATTTATAAATAAATAGCTCGATAGGAAAGGAGAAGCGCATTCCTATGTTTTAAAAAATTATTATTATGTTTGTTTCTTGCTAGAAAAAAAAATGGTGCAATGAATTATGGTACTAATACAAGAAATTCAAACCACTTTAAATTAGACTTATGCCTTTGTAAATTATACTTAACGGTGTTTTTGTTATTTATTTTCCTAACTAACAAAACAAATCGAGTAAATCATAATAAATATAAGATATTATTATATACAGCTAACATTTATGCATCATAACTGTTTCTTCAGCTTCAAAAACAACATTTATCATGGATTATACAATTAAAATACTTTTTCGGTGCACTGATTCAACAATAACCATCCAAACTTAATAAATTTCAAAATATTTTTAGACTGTATATTCTTTTTTTTTTTTTTTTTTTTCCTTCTTCTTCTTCTTTTTCCTAGCTCAAAAATATAAAAAGAACAATGCCATGGGTCTGCTCTACAATTTACCACGACTTATACTGGTTGTAACAAAAACATCACAATTGGCCTCACTGTGGGGATGACGAACATTCATGAATGAGATTCTTGTATAAAGTTCTTCTTCTCAATGGTAAAATAATATACCAGATAATCGAAGTAATTCATTTTCATGTATTATTATTTGATTTTTTTTTTTAATGCAAGACTTTAATTATAATAACTCTAGAAACGAAATGATTATTTACTAAGGATACTTGCTTGCTAGAGAGAGAGATTCAAAAGTAATATTATTTGCTTTTTCTAAAATACAAATGACTATACATTATAAAAGATAAAAATATAAATTTCATTGATCAAGTTTGTAATTCTAATGTAATTGGGCATTTTATGCCTGTCTTGGATAATAAATAAATAAAATAAAAATTATTATATCAATAATAATAATAATACAAATGAAGCGTAACAGGCGACATTTTTCAATAAATTTGCCTCTTAAAGCTCATACAATCAGTATGGAGAGGTAATCATAATACATAAAGAGCTCACAATTAATGTAAAGACTTAATTTACTAAATATTATTCTTGCTGTAAAATTGTATGCCTATAATAAACACCTTAGAATATTAGCAAATATTTTGAAATTATTGTTGTGACTTTCGTATTATAGTAATTTTTTAATACCCATATTTTATGCTATTATAATGGAATGCACTGTACGGTATGATAAACATCAAATTTTGCGTGTAATTGTACGTTGCAGTAATTGCATGTTTCTAGTAAATATAATTTAAATTTGTTATTAATTTAAGTACATACAGTATATATAATTAAAAAAACAAATAGTGTTAGTACGATGCATCATATTAAATATAATACACACACATAATATTATATAAATTACTTTTAAGTCCCTTTATTTAAATCATATATAAATACGTTTGCATCCTGAAATATATCATAAGAGGTTCCAAGAAAACGGATTTTGTGGTATCCGTATCGATAAGGAAACAGAATAAAACATAAATAATAATAATAACAAAAAAAAAAAAAAAAGAAAAAAGAAAAGAAACAAGCTATATAAAAATCTCTGAACTAAGAAATATATATATATATATATATATATATATATATATATATATATATATATATATATATATATATATATATATATATATATATATATATATATATATATATATATTATATATATATATATATGTGTGTGTGTGTGTGTGTGTATAGTATTACATTATACTATATAACGATTTAACTGTGTTAATTAATGGTACGTTTCAATTATAACAAAATTATGTAATCTAACAATAATTGTAAGCAATACTTATAATAATGATACATAATAGTTATATTATAATATTAATATTTCTGTTGCAGAAAAAATTAAAAAGTACTTCAACATGAAAGATTAAGTGATTTTGCAATTAAGATTTCAAACTTTTTTTTCCTCTCTCTTCCTCAAATGCACAGCAACAAAATATTAAAAATAGAAGTGATGTGAGCATTATTACAAAATATAAATAATATAGGTCTCTCCTGAGCTGAAATATTGTGTGATACTTTTAAAAACAAAATTTGACATGTGCAGTTGAGTATAAGTACATTATATAGTTGGCAATGAGTCATGTCACTAGATTGCGTTTTATTATAAGATCCAGAGCCGAGAGAGAGAGAGAGAGAGAGAGAGAGAGAGAGAGAGAGAGAGAGAGAGAGAGATTTGCATGCAATTACACAAGCGCATAGCTGCAGCAACAGGCGGTGCTTATATAGATGTTTATATGCCAACATCAATGCGTGCTGCGTATGTAATATGTGTTCTACAGTATATAATGAATGTGTCATTGACGCATCATAACCCAAAACCAAAATATTATCTTCAAATAAAATATTTAAATTACAGATTACTTTTTAATGTTAATTGATACTACAATTATGACATCAATTTATAAATAATGAATTAACAATTATTTTCAGTTTTATTTAATTACGTATTTAGTCTCTCTCTCTCTCTTTATATAATATATATATATATAATATATATAGTATAATACATATATTATATATATCATATTATAAAGAGTAAATTAAATATTCGTCTTTATTAAAGAAAAAAATGTATTTTTTTAAACAGTATTTTATAACAATTATTAGGTAAGTATAAAACAAATAAGTTAAATAATTTTTATTGTGTATTTAAAATAGCTTCAGTAACAATTATCATTGAATTCTTATGATGAACAAAACTTACTATAATATTAAATATTTCCAATACAATTTAGTGAAGCTTTCAACTATCTTCTATTTTTTCCTCCCACTTTTTATTATTATGTATATTCTTTTTAATATAATTTCATTAACAGTTGGCATTACAATAACAATAGACTAATGATAAGAAGATTGGACTTCTCAAATGAGTACGATTTCTATACACATGAGAGAAAGAGAGAGAGAGAGAGAGAGAGAGAGAGAGAGAGAGAGAGAGAGAGAGAGAGAGAGAGAGAGAGAGAGAGAGAGAGAGAGAGAAATTGCTGACACCTTATGCAACAATGACGATGATGACCTATACATTATTGCATTGGTAAAGATAGGGCTAGTAGCCAAAGTAAATCTAAAGTAAAACTCGATGTGGTACTAAGAGAGTGAAGAGAGGAAAAGAGATGGTGGTAGGTGCTTTAGTCTGACGTCAATGAGCCAACTCTCTCTCTCTCTCTCTTTCTCTCTCTCGTTCTCCCCATTCATCGGTTCTTTCACTACTGCAAGAGAAGAGTCAGCAAGACACGACAACACAGTATACAAACGCACTTAAAAAATAAAACAAGCTTAAAAATAATAACAAATAAAAATTTAATAGAAACTGATGTTTTTGATAACAATTTAAAGGTATATTAATTACGCATTATTCCAAATATTTGCACTGTATATTATTGCTCATAATTTTAAAACAAATATTAATAATAAGTTAGAATACAATTTTTTACTGACTTGTTTTGTTTTTAGGGCAACTAGTTTATAGATAATATGCAAAGCATCACTAAAAAAAAAATGTTGCGTGATGTATCTACAATTTTTCTTTACTTCTCGGTTAGTTTTCTATTCAAATCGTAACTTATAACGAGTTAAAAAATATAACTTGTTGCTACAACTTATATATATTCACTATAGATAATTCGTAGAAATTCACTGTTATTTCAAATATAAATTTGGTGACTCGTAATATTGTAAATAATAATAATTGTTCTCTTAATTTTATGTTTGTGTAGACTGTGTATGCAAATGAATAATATCCAATAATTTAATTAATAATTTCAGTGAAATATAGTACAGTACAATAAATGTATTAGGTTTATTATTTTACCATTTTGAAGTATAAACATTAAAACCGATAATTCACCATTTTCCAATAATTCAATGAATATATATAATTTTATACATTGAATGACATTTAGCATATTTATTTTATGCCCACCTTCAATATTACGAAGTTCGTAACCTCTGGTTCATTATACTTCATTTATATATCACAAGGTAGAGGGAGGGTAAATGAGATATTCTACTGATTTTACATCATAACACGTGATTTAAATTTTGGATGCATTGTACTTGAGTTGGTTCTTATTATTAGAGATTTATGAAAATATGCAGTATTACTCGGTGTTATATTATAATAAACAATCAATCGTTATCTGCAATGTTGAATTAAATAATTAGGTTGCTGATTATTTAACTCTACCCCCATTTTTTTTCCTAAACCAAATCACTCTTCCATATTTCATTTCACGTGTATTATAGCATAGTCTAGTAACATAACAATCTCTCTCTCTCTCTCTCTCTCTCTCTCTCTCTCTCTCTCTCTCTCTCTCTCTCTCTCTCGAGGCATCGTTGCCGAGGAGGCGCTAAATTTATCGCTGTTTACTTGACGCGAGTGTGTATGTACAGCTTACCACGCAAATTCAACTACAAGTACACCAAACTTGACGTAACTCAAACGATTTTTCTCATAAACCCTGCTTTTTTATGTATGTAATATAATCATTTAATTTTAAATAGATCTCATAAAAAAAATAAATACAGACGTAAAATTTACACGAATACCTAATTTGAAATAATAATATTAACAAGCTGCAATCTTCCCCGTGTTAAAAAATAAAATATACATTTTCTCAAATTGTAAAAAAAAAAAAAGTAAAAAAAAATATACATATACAATCATAGTTGAAATCAAGTTGCGCGCCTTGACCGCCGCAACCCGGACAACAGAAATGCTCTACTGGTTGCCTAATTTCTCTGCATGAAGGGGAACTCCTCACCACATCCGTTCCCGTCAATTTACAGCTATTTATCACTTTAATAAACCCATAACACTGTTAATAATTCTTTGTTGTATTACATAATTATTTCTAAAGCAACCAAATGCAACGTCCTCAAATAAATTTTGAAATAATAATATTAAACATATTTTGAAACATTTTTATTATATTTAACATAATGGCAATTGTATGTATATTCAAATAACATCTGCATCTAGCTGATTATAAATGCCTTGGAATTTTTTACTGATGCTAAAGAATCGCCAGAATAAAAAATAATAATAAATGGTGTGTTAATAAAAATTTCAATGAAGAAACCAATATTTGAAGTACTTATTTTGCATTCTCCTCAATATATAAAAGTCGAGGCGAAGTAAGTAAAGTGAGGCTGGTTGTTGAGGTCTCCAATCCCAAGGCTATGCATATACTGCTGTGCAGCCTTGAGTAACCTCCCCTAGATTGCTGTAAGCTTGCCAACACCTACATCATCTCTTCAACCTAATCATCCCACATAAACGTGACAAACTGACCAATACTTCATTACTTCAAGTTTAATTAATATGTATGGAAAAAAAATAAAATCAATAATTAGTATTTTCCGGGACATGGTTAAAACTGTGGTTGACTTCTGATTATAAAAAATGATTTGACTTAATAAAGTGTAAAAAGGAAATAGACAGAAACCAAGTGTTAAAAATATCCATTTATATTGTAGCTTGTAAAGCGGCTTCCTTACTTACAAAATTGAACGTTTCTCTTCTGAGCTTCCTTGTCAATTTTTGTTGTGGTGTTTCATTATTATTATTATTTATATAATATAATAATTGTTATGATAGAACAAAGCACATAGAATAATTTATAATAATTGATATATTTAGTTGATTATAGATTATAGGTATAGTAAGAGTATAGTGTTAGGTATAGGTAGCTTATTAGCAGGCGGTGAGTATGGAGTATACAAAAGAGAGTAACTTTTCTGTTCTCACTGATACTCGAGAGAGCAGAGCGCATGCCAAGCCAACGAGTAAGTTCCTGCCTCCTCAACAACGCGGCAATGAGACACGCCGGCAACCCGCCTTTGCCGACCTCGACCCCGTTCTCCACACTCCCTCATCTCGTGGTATATATACCACCAGCAACCAACCTCTATATTATACTTTCTTTCTGCTCGTCACACTACAACAACCAAAAATTGCTTATTTTATATGTATAAAAAATATTATTTAAACCAGAATTGTTTATAATCTCTCTTTCAACAGATGAGAGAGAAAGAAGAGAGAAAGAGAACACTTATATGATGTGTCACTTTAAGTCCTCTACCACAACTTTTTTTTGGGGGGGGGGGGGGGGGGGTGAATTGAAAAATTGTTATTATACTTATTTCAGCTGACACTAAACAGTAACAAGTGCATAATATGGTAATTATTAAAACAATACATTTTATACCGTGGCAACTAAGTTTAATGATCTTTTACCGCTTTTATTATTCTCTGATTATATGACATTTTGGTTCCCAAAATTTTCACATACATACATACATACATACATATATATATATATATATATATATATATATATATATATATATATATATATTTTTTTTTTTTGCTTGCCATATTGTGTTATCGTGCTATACACCAATCCCAGTCCTCTTACGTATTTAATTCATAACTTTTACGACAACACATTTCTAGAACAATTATTAAAAAGTTCAAATGATAAAGAAATAATAATATAATCACATTCTCATTGAAAAAAAATTATTTGTAATATTTTTTATCTTGCTTGCTATAAACATACATTCAATCAAATCAATAATATTTTTATGACTTAATTGTCAACGTTTGATAAGTGATATACGTTAATAACAAGTAGTAATCTAATTAGAGATAAATAATATTTGGCGTTAAATTATATCAAACATAAACTAAACACGATAAGTTGCACGTTTTTGTTATTATTATTATTATAATTCACACTTTAATTTGCACTTAAATGAAAAGAATTAAATTAAAAATTAACGTTTTACATTTTTGTAACACATAAATTGGTTCATATTAATTTTATTCAACTATGTGATATAGAAAACAAACATGACATTTATTTATTTTTTTTTCTAAAAATAAAAAATTAATAAAAACAAAATAGATAACAATTTTTAGTTTTGTTTGTCTCATTACACGATTTAAAAAAAAAAAAAAAAGATAAGAGGCTTTTAAGCTATTAAGTATTAGAGTATTAGGTGCATGATGTATGTATATCATTTGTCAGGGATTGTTAAAATGTCAACCCTGATCAATATAATATTATAATAACAACAGAATTGGTAGAAAACAACATAATTAAAAGAACGTAAAAAATATAATATTGAATAAATGTTTTGTTTTATTTATTTCTTTGCTTGAAGTTTAAAATAGTGCAAAATACGCAGAAATATAATATTAAAAATTCATGTCATGAATTGATTTTCTGTGTAAATCTAAATAAATAAAATAATAATAATAAACAGTGTACTAATTTTTATGGATGTGGCATTAAAAAATAGATAAAATTTTGTATGAAATTTGAAGTCTTCCTTTACTTTGCAAATCGCAAGTTAAAAAGCTTCAATACAGTATATAAAAATGCAAACAAAATTGTATTACCTTTTCACTGTAATAAGGATCATCAAATTTTGGACAAATTTCTATTTCATCAACGTTTATTAATGACATGGCCATTACAAATTTGCTACAAACTTTTTTCTTTTTAATATAAATAAACAATTATTTTACACCAATCCAATATCAAGTACACTTTTTAGTCTCATCCAAAGCAAATTTCCCCGACTTAGATTGCACAAAAACACGAAGTTTATGCGGAAAATATAAATTTGCAACGTGGTTCAGTAGTTCTTTAGCACAGACTATACTATATGAGTTATCATCAACGAGCGAAGATGTAATACTTGCATTGATAACGATTTTCTTATAGATTAAGTGTTAAATAAATAATACTGATACCAGTCACTACAACAAACAGACGTCAAAATTGTTCCCAGTGAACTTTAATAACAATACTTTCTTTTGTATGCAAAAAAAAAAAAAAAAAAAAAGAAAAGGTTTTACTTTCATGCAGCAGATATTAAAATTTTGGTGTAGAATATTCCAAATTTATCAGATATTTAAAAAATCATTTTTTCACTGCATTTTCTTTTGTAAATTATTGAATACATTTGTATATTTAAAAAAATGCCTTTAATTGTTGCATCCATTGGCTTACAAGCATGATCTCGTCAATTAGTGATTCGGTATTTAAATAGTACATGGTCGTTTTTTGTCTAACCTAATTTTTACACTGTTGCATAAAATGCAATTTATTATTACGTAGAAGCTGTAGCTGAATGATTCATTATAATATACATATCATTCCATAAATGCAAATGCCTACGTTAGAAATCTAAAATAATAATAATAATAATAATAATAATAATAATGGGCATAGACATTTTAAGTAAAGAATTAGACAACACAAATTGATAGATATAAAATATGTACCTAATACATAAATATTTCCATGAACGTTTGTTCGTGGAAATAAACGCAATATATATATATATATATATATATATATATATATATATATATATATATATATATATATATATATATATATATATATATATATATATATATATATATATAATAAAAAAAAAAAAGGACGACACAGTAGTTTGTACTTTTGTTTTATAACGTGGCATGGAAGCATAATACTACAATGTACTCTGCTAGAAAAAGTGAAGTATTACACACAGCGAGCGTGTGTACACGACGAGGGACAAGCACTCTGACATGCCCGCTTAGTGTGTATGTATGTATGTATGTATGCGTGTTGTGTAGGACCATGAGCCCCAGCAGAGAGCAAAGCGGGGTACTTGGCCAAGACTTCAAGAGCAACTTCTGTCTAGCTAGCTGCATGGTGTTCTGTATACCATAAGCCTGCTTGCCTGCCTGCCTGGTCACATCACCTTCTTTACACCAGGTCACTTCTCCACACTTAACCCCAGTCTGCTTCAACTTCAAAATAAAAAGTAACACAAAGAAGGGGGGGGGGGGGGCAAAACAAATTCTTTTTCATCGTGATCTTAAGTGGTTCACCTTTCACTCATAAATTTATAAATATAAATACATCTTTAGTTTTATGTATTGCAAATTTGCAAATGTCTTATGTGCTAATGAAGTTACTTCTTTGTGGTATCTGCGCGGTGTAGTATCGGTCGGTACTACAATGCAGTATGCAGAGTACAGAGAAAGAAGGCGACCAAGGAACAGTTTCACGCGAACATATAAGTTGCCATAAAACATGTGCAAACCCTCTCTCTCTCTCATCTATCACTGCTATAGTTTACTTTTATTGCTCCTTTTACATAAAATAATAATACTAAATTAACTAAAAATAACAATAAAAAAATGACACATTCTACAGGGAATTGATAAAAAATTTAACAACAAAGTACTAACGTCGGTGATCTACATTGAAGCGTTAATTTGGTAGTGTGAAATGCGTCACAAGATGGTCGTAATGACGACAGTGCAGCCAGGAAGATGTCATTGTATTTTGTGTGTGCAGTCAGCCAGCCTCGTGGGAGCAAAGGGGACTCAACAGTTCTCACGCACACCATAACAGCTGATCATATACTAAATTTGAAACACTACAAACTAACTCGTATATAAATAAATTTTATTATTATTCATCTCAAAGTGATTAAATCACAATATTTGGAGAACAAAACTAAGTAATAGAATTTATTTTCAAATTGAGTATACTATATGAGGAACAGTATTTTAATTCGTCAAAGCTATACTGTTGACTAGGATTTTATTTCTCAGTATTATTAATTAAAAGTTCTATAAAATTACTGATGGCAGTGATGGCGTAAGTACAGAGTATGGAAAAAAGGAATCAAAATTAGAAAACTTTACAAAATTTCTTTTCCTGGTGCTCAACATGTCTAGACGAATGTTTCCTTTTATAATAACAAAAGTGTACATTAATCGATTTTACCTTAAATTTTATTGAAGTAAAAAGACAGGTCTTGTTTACCGACATTTTGCTGCCAAGTCAATTTCGTTCATAAGCATGAGTAGCTCTATAGCTAGCTACACATATTATGAGAGTATGTATAAGTGCAAGTGTACCCTAAGCACTAATAGCATGTGGCATAACTCATTAGGTCCACAAGACTACATAACAAATTCAACTTACACAACGTTACTGCTTGCTTGCTTCAAAAAAGATTTTTTTTCCAGTTTCGCAATACAAAAATATTTTTTTAATAATATTTTGTCAAAGCTATATTTTCTTTTATTTAAAAAATTGTAATTAATAGTCAGAAATAGTACCTGCGGTACTAAAAATAATAATAAAAATATGCATAGTGACATTACAGCAAGAAAATTTAAAAATAAATAAATAGCTTATAAGTTGTGTAATTTTAGCACTCATGATTACATTGTGTTGTCGTTAGCTAATTATTTATGCGACACATCAAGGCTGCGTAATTTTTTCCAATTTTTTCCAATTTTTTCATAAAACATCCTCTACCCGTGTATCAATAAATCCTTTCAATTACAAGTAAAATAATAATAAAATAAAAACATTTATTCAGAGAATACAAAACGATCACAAGAAATATAAAATTATTTTATAGGGTGGTTTCATTCATGTTAAAGTGGACGCCACATGTGATGTGAGTGCTAAATACCATGGGCCAGTATAGGAAAATTACTCATTTTACCAGTTTAAAAATACTTCGCAACATTTTTGAGAGCATTGATGCTGTTAACAGGTTGAATTTGTTTTTCAAGTATGAAAGAAAAATAATAATAACCAAAAACACAGCTAATTTTCTAAAGAAAATAGTCAAAAACTACGTTTGTCCTATCTGTGCAATGTTATTCATTGCTCAAGAAGAGCATCGAAAAGCATGCAGAATGACGTCATGCGCACACACCCTATGAACCAATCACGAGTAAAAGTATAAGAAATTAAAGTTGCGTACAATATATATAATATTCTGAAATATTTCTGGTCTATGGTTGAGTTAGGAAAGAAAGTAGAGGTATTACCTACAATTGGACGAAAGAAATTTTAAATTAGAACGTTCCCCTCAGTCGTAAAATACATTAAACAAAAAAACAAAACATGGTCATTGCTGTATTATAGTGCTTAAAAAAACATGTAGGAGATAAAAAATTACATGCTAATGTTGTATTAAACAGTCTGCATATTGCAAAACAATTTAAAGCACTTTCAAAATATATTATCAAATAGCTTTATATTATAGTAAATATATATAGAACTATATAGTTCATTATTACTGCAATGTGATAAAAAGTATGCAGTTAAATGTCTTTTTAAAAAAAAGTCTAAAATTTTGAAGGTGTACTAAAATAATGTTATAAATACTTTACTGTATTTTATAAATACTTTTGTTTAAAATATTCTATACAACAATAATTATATTTTATAGGAAAAAGGGAAGAGATTATTACAGTATAAGTTTAACGCTCGTCGTAAAGCAATTAATGTTGCATTACTATGTTATATCTGAAAACTTGCATTTTCAATTATTGCTAATAATGTACATAATATTATATATAATATATATATATATTATATAATATCACATTTTGCACCTGTTCGCACCTATCAATACATATATACCAAACAATAAATTTTATTGCAAGTAAATTTATGCTTTAAGATGAATTCACATATAATCCAATTTATTTCCAATTGAAAATGTTGCAACGTTTGAACACGACGTAAAACTTATATTTCATTATATTTCTTATAAAACGTGACAAAATTATTAGTCCTTTTTGAGAATATATTATGCTAAATTTCTACATTATTTAGAGTAATAAAATACAAAAATCAATGCACTGTAAGCCATTCTTTCTTTAAGAAAGTAAGTACAGTTTAAAAGTAATTTATTTTGGTTGTAGTGAAGTAATAAAAAAAAATATATTATTGTGACCAAAAAATTGTAGGTTAAATTGAAGAAACACTTTAGAGTGTTTAGTAATGCAATATATGAATGTTATTAATTTGACATAAATAAGGTATAAGAATAAACGGTTATACTAATGAATGGAATTAATTTTTAAAAATCTATTATTTCAAATATGTATACAAAACAAATTGCACAAAAAATAATACCATGTGATCAAATATATATATACATATGTATAATTGCCAACTTCTCATTTAAAAATCCAATTAAAATTTTTAAAACTTGTCATTACTTGTCATTTTATTTTGTATAATTATACTTGTTAGTAAATACCTAAACAATTTTAGCAATTGTATTTTTAGAAACAAGGAACAAGTCTTCTGTGTGTGAAGACTTAGATATACAATAAGCAACGTAAGTAATACCATGGTAATACATAATACAGTTTATAGTAAAGTGAAAAAAAAAAAAAAAATTACCTATTTTGTTTCTCCTTCTCACGAAAATTGAGGGATACAGTAGCCAACATTTTAAAATGAATCATAATAATATATTGTGAAAGTTGTGAATATATAATTAATTACATATGAATGTAGGTAACGTTTTAAATAACATCTACGGATATATTCTACAGATATCTTAAAATTAGAGTACTACTGTACATATTATATTACAGTATTCATAAATAAAATTATGATAAATACAGTATATAATTTCTCACAGCCAAGTTGAATTATATACTGTAGTATTAAGTTCTCAGGCATGATGAGAAAAATTAAAATATTTTCATTATCTATCCTCTTTACAACACGCCATTAAAATAATTTATGTGAAAATAATAAATATAAACGCAAATTCTTATGTGATTTTACTTATCATATTTTTTTCTTACCCCAGGATATTTAAAGGAATAGACCAGAGAAAAACATAAGCATTTTTTTATCACAAAACACTTCATGGGATTTACATAAATAACATTAGTTTGTCTCAAAATCAAAGCAGTGATCAGAAAATTCGATTTATGCAACCCGCACAACATTTTTTTTTTTTTTACTAATTTTTGCATGTTTCTGACGTCATAAACATGATATTTCAAGTAAATTGCATACTTTACAGTTTTTTCACGCTCTCTCGTGGGGCTACATTAACATTCTGGTAAAAATTGTCAACAGTTTTGAAGATACCATTTCGTGTTTATTCATTAAAAAGCACATGTTCTGTTATGTGGTGGTCTATGGCTTTAAGTATTTAAATAAAAATCTGATATTGTTATGAGCTTGTTAATTAAACAAATTTGCATTTTTTTTTTTTTTTAATTTACTTGACTGAAAATATAAAAGTGCAGCTGCTGCTCGGAAATGCACAATGAAGTAAATGGATGCGCTGTATTTAAAACTGTAATTATAGTTTTGAAACATTGATTTTTTTTTTTTTTTTTTTTTTTGAACTGCATGTAAGAAAATAAATAAATAATATTATTTTGACAAACGCAAAGCAGTTATAGGTCAGATTATCTGCTTTTATAACTGTATCCTTTTTTCTTGTTCTCTTTCTTATTATTAATTTATTTATATATATATTTCTTGAAGGTAGAAGGTAAATAATGTCACTTTAAAATTTAAAACGTACTGTACTGTAACTGTAAAAATTATCATGTAAAATTAATTATTACTTTAAAAAAAAATATATAATAATAATAATAAAAAAAAAAGCAAGACATTTTAATTTTAGTAAATGCAGACCTAAATTTTACCTCGATTTTAAAATTGAAATACAGATAATAATTAATCAGTTTACCGAAATATTACTGACACCTTAATAATCATAATATATAGTTTATAGGCACAGTACAGTTTTATCAGCTGATTTTGACAGCTCAAATCAAATGCAATTTCAAACGCATGGATAAATTATTTTGTGTATCCAGGAAAAGACCAGGAGCGCATAGTAGTGTAAGTTAAAAAAAGAAAAGAGAGAGAGAGGTTATAAGAAATGGCTTGTCAATAGCAATAGTATTCAGGGTGTCAATTAGAAGACTCGTATCTCTGAAATTCACTACTTTTTAATGCCAAATTTGAAACTTTTAATGGTAAACAACAACCCATCGTAAAAAAAAATCTGGACTTATTGCGGCCATCAGTTCGAGGAAAAATAATGCATATTGATACCGGAGTATAAAATAATAATAATAAAAAAATCTGAACAAAATCTTGCACGGAAATACGTACTTCCAAAAATGAAATTTTCTTTTGCTCATCATGCAGAATAATTTATTTATTTTTTCTACCCTTTAAAAATTTCAGTTGCAGATGTACTATTTTCATTTTTTTTTCATTGAGCTGGACAATACGAGTGTTTTTGACGAATTGACTATTTGATTAAGTTTAACCATAAGAATAAAATAAAAGCCAATTTTTTTTATTCCCATCATATCGAATTCAACTTGACATGATGGACCTATGACGATTCATTATTGTATCTTCTACATATACATACACAATGTAGAATTTCATTATTTTCATTTTTACTTCGTAAAAATAAAAAAATAAAAAAATGCAAACAGCACCCTTTTGATTGCATACATGTATTACATACATATAGCAACAAATTTTGTAGCTTAAATTTTATTACAAATTATATGTATGTATATGTAATATAAAACAAACATTAAATTTGTATATTTTACACACGATAAAGTTTAATATTTTTTAATTCCATTATTATATGATACATGCCATATCATATCACAGGTATGTACATCATATATAATCAGATAATCACCATACCATATAATATACATAAATATTTTAAATTTTTAAATTTTTTGTTATGAAAGTAAATTTTGAAGAAATTTTTGAGCTGATTAATATTGAAAAACAATGTAATAAAGGTTTAAAATATGGAGATATAAGTATATGCATACATAATTAAAATTCTTACCCAAATATCGGAGTGATCTTTATGGGCTAATTCCTCGAACGGTATACTGCAATTTGCTACAAAATCGTCTGGTGGGATGGCTGCATCGTGGAAAACTGTGAGACCCAGATTGATGGCATTTGAGACTTCGGTTTCGAATTTTTCGTTCCATACAGGATCGAAAGTCTTCGGCTTAGTTGTTGAACGGTCTAGGTGATTTTCATCGACATCTACCATAACATAGGGATCTATAGGCTGGTCATCTGGTTTACCAAATGCCATATTAGCCCTATGTCGTTTTTGAAAATCCGTGGGTCTCAAGCCGCAAGCCTCGCATATTTTTATCTTTACTTTTCCAGTGAACATTGGCAATGAATGGCCCACAACTTCACTAGAACGTTGCTGCGGATCTGTCAAGCCACTCAAGTTATTAAAAAAATTATTAACCGCATAAGTAAACTATTAAAACTGCATTCCAAAATAAAGATTTCTTGACAGCCATGAAGGTCGATTTTAACAAAAATTCACTGCACTCTAATTAGCCAGCCCACAATGCCTTTCGTTACGTCACAACGAACATGGCGACACTATGTAGACTTCTTGTGGTGCGCAGTTGGAGACCGGTTTTTAGTACTTTGCTTACTTGTTTTAGTACAAATAGGTGAGTGGAAGACGTTTACAGATCTTCATAGGCCTCGTGTTGCCAGGGTAGTAAGCGTAAACAAATGGAGCACAGTATTACAACTTGCACAAGAATAACCTAAACACGGCCCATCGCGTCTCCTCCCAGCTTCGATCACACTGCTTTTTAGGGGGTGGGGGCGGCTGGCTGGAGAGGAGGAAGAAGGGGCAGAAGGGGTACTTTTTGGAGCAGGTGCAGTCATCGCAGCCAGCTGATGAATCAAAGCAACTAAAAATATGCGGTGACACGAAAAAAAAAATAAAATACCGCTGAATTTAAAATCAGTATTTAACGAAATGCTATTGGTTTGTATTGATCACGTGGTCATTGCTCTGCACTCTCATTAGTGGAAAATTTGACACAAAGTTTAGTTCATGTAAAATTTTGCTTCAGCTACCTTGAACCTTTTTGGCATTTGTCATGCCATCTAGTGAACATTTAGAAGAACTGCTTGTAAAAATGACGAGACGTTAAGTATCCCGAAAAATCTTCACTACTGCGCATGCGCGATTTTGAACATTTCAGCCCGCCATCAGCTGGGAATGAGTTTTGCGATAAATATTACGATTTTCTCGAGCTGTTTTCTACTTTTTAAAGAAATTACTAGATTAAGATAAATGTGGAACTTATTAATTATATATTAACCGATTTTCGATCTTTATATTTGTAAATTACGTTAACATTTAAACTCGCAAAGCAACTAAATCTAGAGGCGACAAAATTATGATTTTTTATTTTGCTTTAGTTAATTTTCGGTAATATGCAGTGTTTTTGTTGTGATTTTGCATGCTCTTTGTTCATTTTATTTAAAGCAAAACAATAAATTATATTACATACGTAAAACGCATGATTTTCAATTTTCTCGGCTTGATACGAGCATGATATAATATAGCTCGTAAGTGATGAAGTAGCTCGGCGGTGAAGTTGCACCATCCAAGGTGCTTCGATTTTTTTTTTTTTTTTTTTTTTTGCTGTAATTTTTAAGAAAACTATCTTGCACTGATTCCGAAAAATTTAAAATGCGGGATAGGTACAAAGCATTTCCTAATTTTAATTACGGTGAAATTTTCTTCTTTTTTTTTTTTAGTATAGCCTGTATAGCAATTTTTTTGCATTGGACAAGAAAATCAACTATTGGAAATGAAATAAATTTACAGCTCAAATAAAATGATCCCCTATATTGGCTGGCCTATATATATAAAAGAATTATCTAAAAAAATAAAGTGCAAATTCTTTTATATCTCTTTATTTTATTTCATTTTTTTTTTTATGAAAAATTAAAAGAAGGTAATGGAAATAAAATAGAATGACATCAAATTTCTGTTATTCACAAAACTATACAGGGAATAAGTGAAATTTTTTAACCTTACCTCACATATGACAAAGAAATTATTTTTATGTAATTTTTAATGTAAATATTATGCTTATGGATTCAGGGTAATTTCATTTTTATTTATAAATTTTGTATAATTTTTTTTAAGAAAAATATTGTACATTACCAATGCTGGAAAATTTATAAATGTGGGGTTATATAATACATAAATATTTTTAATATTTTCCTTTTTTTATAAATAGACTATTGTTATAGAGACTAATTGTTTGAGTAAGTATATATAGTTATGTTATTTATTATAGTTGTAGAGTATAGTTCACACAGTAAATATTGTTAAATGAGGGGGGGGGGGGGTCTGCCTTTATTAGTATTATTATTTTATATCTTTCATAAATTTATCATGTTTATTAGCAATTTGAACAGGTATGTTCTTACCATTACAAGTTAAGTTAAAAATTAAAGGGAGATGTTTACGTAAAGTTGTTGCAGATAAGGATGGAAAAACAACGGATGTATTTTTGAATTTTGACGGGTCATAAAATAATAAATCAATGGTACTGGATCCATTATGAGAAACATAAGTTTTATCTTGAGGCGAGTTAAGTAACACCAGATTAATCGTACCCATCAATTCACTGAGATAGCCTTTCCCTTCTCATTCACAATATCCATTCTACAGTTAAAATCACCTAATAATAAAATAGTTTTGTCTTTAGGAACTTGACTGAAAGCTGATAATACAATTTCCCAAACATCAATTTCTGAGAGAGTTGGTTTGAGATAGAATGCAATTATAGTGATGTCTTGCAAATTCACAACGACAAGGCTGGTTTACGAGCTAGCAGGGGAGGAGTTATTTGTAACGGAACTACAAGTGAAATTTAAATTGTTAAAAACAGATAATTACATTAAATTTGTTAAGGATAGACTAAGTAAAACTGAAGATATCAGCCTGGCCTTCTATAATACCCCTGCATTTAATATTAATGGGAGGAAAGGCCCAAACTGTACAGACAGGCATGTTTTTACCCGTTATGTGGTGCATGGTTTCCACCATGTAATCTGTCAAATTAAAGAATTTCACAAGTGTAATGATAAATGTGTATGTGTATTATGTAGTGGCCTATGTACTAGGTACCACTTACTTCATTGTCCATCTCGGACCCTATCATTAAGTCAATATGCAAAAATGTAGACCTATATAAATATGTATATAAATATGTATAAGTACACCTTGGTGTTTAATAAATAAATAATAAATTTATCATGTTGATAAATGCCTATAGGAAAATATTTATTGCCATTTAAATTAAACAATTCAATATTTGATGATTCATTACACCAAAATTGCATTAAAGTAATATATAAATGGTGAAAGCACTTTATTCAAGTTTTACACAAATCATTATTATTATTTTTTATATTTATACATTATTGTTCAAACGCAATTAAAATATAGCATTATTATGAAATCATAGAAGTCATAAAGCGTTAATTGGTACACAAATGAAAAATGTCCGCACTTATTGTTACGTATTGTAAATAATCATTAAATAGCAATAAGATTTTTTTTTTCTAAGGAGACTTAATTGTATCAAATTTAAATTTATATCTAAAAAAATTAAGAAATAATAGAAAAAAGAAAAACTTGCAAATTATTGTGTTGTTTTATAGGGAATTTATTTTAATTGTTGTTTTAAGGGAATTTAATTGAGCTGCAAATTTATTTTATTCGTATCGTATCAAAGAGTTGTAAAAAATAGAACTATTCGAATACAACGACTAAAAGAGAAAAAAAATGTAAAACAAAATTAGGAATTCAAAAAAGATTCTTCTTCTGTCAAATACCCTAATAATAATAGTAATAAATGCATATGCCTTAAAAATTTTCCAGCATTGGTAATGTACAATATTTTTCTTAAAAAAAATTATACAAAATTTATAAATAAAAATGAAATTACCCTGAATCCATAAGCATAATATTTACATTAAAAATTACATAAAAATAATTTCTTTGTCATATGTGAGGTAAGGTTAAAAAATTTCACTTATTCCCTGTATAGTTTTGTGAATAACAGAAATTTGATGTCATTCTATTTTATTTCCATTACCTTCTTTTAATTTTTCATAAAAAAAAAAATGAAATAAATAAAGAGATATAAAAGAATTTGCACTTTATTTTTTTAGATAATTCTTTTATTGACTGATAAAGGAACAACTGTTTTGAAGCCGAATATAAGCAATTTCGCTCATATCCGCTTCCGTTTCGTCTTACTGCGCATGCGTAGTAGGAGAAACGGAAGCGGATGTGATCAAAATCGCTTATAGTCGGCCTCAAAACCGTTGTTCCTTTACTAGTCAATATATATAGGCCAGCCAATATAGGGGATCATTTTATTTGAGCTGTAAATTTATTTCATTTCCAATAGTTGATTTTCTTGTCCAATGCAAAAAAAATTGCTATACGCAGGCTATACTAAAAAAAAAAAAGAAGAAAATTTCACCGTAATTAAAATTAGGAAATGCTTTGTACCTATCCCGCATTTTAAATTTTTCGGAATCAGTGCAAGATAGTTTTCTTAAAAATTACAGCAAAAAAAAAAAAAAAAAAAAAAAAAAAAAAAAAAAAAAAAAAAAAAAAAAAAAAAAATCGAAGCACCTTGGATGGTGCAACTTCACCGCCGAGCTACTTCATCACTTACGAGCTATATATATCATGCTCGTATCAAGCCGAGAAAATTGAAAATCATGCGTTTTACGTATGTAATATAATTTATTGTTTTGCTTTAAATAAAATGAACAAAGAGCATGCAAAATCACAACAAAAACACTGCATATTACCGAAAATTAACTAAAGCAAAATAAAAAATCATAATTTTGTCGC
This sequence comes from Ecdyonurus torrentis, assembly GCA_949318235.1. Taxonomy (NCBI): domain Eukaryota; kingdom Metazoa; phylum Arthropoda; class Insecta; order Ephemeroptera; family Heptageniidae; genus Ecdyonurus; species Ecdyonurus torrentis. The sequence continues at coordinate 15,447,264 of OX439129.1, forward strand.
CTCTAGATTTAGTTGCTTTGCGAGTTTAAATGTTAACGTAATTTACAAATATAAAGATCGAAAATCGGTTAATATATAATTAATAAGTTCCACATTTATCTTAATCTAGTAATTTCTTTAAAAAGTAGAAAACAGCTCGAGAAAATCGTAATATTTATCGCAAAACTCATTCCCAGCTGATGGCGGGCTGAAATGTTCAAAATCGCGCATGCGCAGTAGTGAAGATTTTTCGGGATACTTAACGTCTCGTGTAAAAATGGATCAATGACCTTTAAAAATGGCGGAATAGATCATATGTTTTTGTTTTGAAATTTTTAAAGCACCTATGGTGAACTCTGGAACAACATCAAAAAGATAATTAGAAGTTGTAAAACATTCAATAGAGTTTAATTCTTCTGCTGACATGACTTATGTGATAAGACATAGGCTGTACAAGTAAGAAATCGTTATATTAATAGTTTTATATTAATAAAACCATTAATATACATATGAATGCACCGGTATGCACGTCTGCATATCGTGCAGATTGTTACTGCGCAGTGTGTTATATAAATATAATACGTGTTATTATACAATACATACATGCTCATTGCATAGTTTTCACTCACGCAACATTTATTTATTTATTTATTATTTCTCTGTGGTTCTTGTTTCAGGTTATGGAGCTGTACTGGAGGTCTTCGGACTATCAATTACAGTACAACGACAAGGCAAGCTGAAGCAAATAATGCTATACAACCTAAGACTGCGGAGAGCATTAACATTAGTGACAGCTGCGTTCAGAGGCTGAAAGAAATTTGTTCTGACGATGGCAGTCATCTGAGGATAATAGTTGAGGGTGGAGGATGCTCTGGATTCCAATATAAATTTGATATTGATAATAATGCAATAAATGAGGACGACAGGTGAGAAAATTGTATTTAGTACAACACCTCTGTCTTTTGTCTTGGAAGCTACATATATCTATGCAAATAATCACTTAGTCAAGGTGGCAATCCAACTATCGCAGAACTGATGCTAAATTCTTATGCAATAAAATCATTAACATACTTTTGCATTGTTTTAGAGTACTGGAGAAGGATGGAGCTCGAATAGTCATAGACGAAACATCTTTAGATTATCTCAAAGGATCTACTATTGATTTTCACAAGGAACTTATCCGATCTGCTTTTCGAATTGTTGGAAATCCACAAGCAGAGCAGGGTTGCTCTTGTGGAGCATCATTCTCAATAAAAATTGATTAATTAATTATACTAGCTGCGTTGATCGTCTACTGTATATTATTGTTTAAAATGTGAATGAATGTAATTATTTTTCTAAAGTAACATATTAGCTACTAAATAATAAATTTAAAGCACAAAATGTATGTTGCTCTATTATTGTTTTATAAAAATGTCTCCCATTCGTAAGCAATGAGCAATATCCCCCAATAAAATTAGTTGAGTGTAATGTTTTCCAAATACTACTTACCCAAATATATTTTTTTGTTATCTAATAATTGATATATAACAAAAATTAAGTACACGCCATTTAAATTTGTTCAAACTGTGGTAGTTTTCTTAAATAATAATAATAAAAAATTAAAGGGGGGTTACACAATGCTAAGGGTAGGAAAGTACGACCATTAGTTCAGTGTGCTTATTTCAACTATTGCCATTACTTGTACCAAGCATTAAATGTTGCCCCTTCTTCCCTGAATTATAATTACTGTACTATAATTAATGTAAAAGTGATGAATGACTGATAACAATAAAATAAAATAAATCTTTAACTTAATTGAATTTGTTTTAGTTTTTAAAAAAATTGTTTTTCCATACAATTTTCAAATATTATGCAAGCACTTTCATGCAATATATATATAATAACAGCATAGCAAAAAACATTTTTTACAATATTGTACAAAGTTTTACTATCTGAAAAATCTGGGTGCAAAATTTACACAGAGAAAAACTATTTAACTTTCAATATAGCTATAATTAGCATTACCTTGAGCAAACTTGTAATAATTTGCCAATAATAATAAACACAGAATAATGATATTTACAATTTTTTTTTTGTAATTTCGTAACATCATATAACAAAAAATGCTTCCTTTTTTTTTTTTTTTTTTTTTTTTTTTTTTTTTTTTTTTGGAATGAGAGAAAGCACAGATTGAATTCAAAGTCAAGGAATGATTACCACATGCTATTCATTCATGCTACACAGATAGTAGCAAAAGTCTTGCTGCAAAACAATTTGGTTACACAATTAAATTATAGTGAGTTCTCCTTCTAAACAAACAAAAAAAAAAAGTTAAAAATAAACAAGTACAAACAAATTGTTATATAAATCAGAATGTAACTAAGAAATTTACAATACTTTCAAGTTCAACACATACTGTTAGAAATTAAGAATTTAAGTAGTTTTAGCAAGAGCTTGAAAAATACTAAATGTAGACAGGTCCTGAAAAATGTCTGATCGTAGCGTTTATGTCTCTGAATTGAATAGTATATTTACGGGGAAATTTTAATGTAATTGAATTTTTGGGACCATGTGATAATGTTTTATACTATTCAAATTTTAATCCAAGGTGAGGTAGGACAAAATTGCAGCATTGCATAGGCAATTGACAAGTTATTTTACGTATCAGATTTACACATATTTTATTTGATGCCAGGTAGGAGGCATATTATGTGCTCTTGCCTAACACATCCTGCATTCCAGGCAGTTCGTCTTTCTTGTATTTCATCTGTATTGCATGCACTGCTTGAAATGATGGCTGGCCCAGCGTGCTGAACATGCTAGATGAGAGCTTGCACAACAACTACCTAAAGACAAGTGGAATATTTATATCTGATACATAAAATAAACAATCAATTACCTATGTAAGTTGGTCCTGCCTCATTTCTACATTAAAATTTGAATGGTAAACAATAATATCGCAATTGTGTGTGCATTTAAAATCTTCCTAAAAGTTTATGAATATCACTGATCAAAATTTCATTGCAAACTTGATGTTGACATTACAATAAATAAGACATGATTGAAGTTTGTCTATCAATCTCTTGCAATAGCTGAAAGATGCAAACATTTTGATTCCTTTATTATACTCTGTTTGAAAATATTTTTTACACATTTACATTTATTCTTCTGGAAATCTTCTTCTTCTTCTTCTACTTTTTTTTTTTTTTTTTTTTTTTTTTTTTTTTTACCTTTTCTTTGATACCTGTAACAAAAATTATAATTAGTGAATTAAGGCACATTATTATTATTATTATCATATCATTTAATATGAAAATGTTAAAAATTGAAAAATGTAATGTGATACCTTTTGACTGAGCTGGTATTTTAGCTGGTCTATTTCATCTTTTTGCACAGTTAGCTTCTCGTTCATATTTGCTAGATGTTCAGACATCATGCTTAGCTGTGACTCATAGTTGTGAGTTGTTGTATGCAATTCCTCTTGAAGTTTTACAAGAGATGTTTCTGCAGCATGCAGCTTGCCTTCAGCAATGGAACGCTGCTCTGTCGACAACTGGAGTCTTTCATGCAAAGCCATACACTGCAAATAATATCAACCAATAAAAATTTAGAAATAAAAAAAAAATCTAGTAGAGAACTTGTGATATTGTCTTGATAACATGCTTTCAAATGAGGTAATGAAACAGCTATAACAAAAGTTTCAATTTTTTATCCCATAATTTTTGCTGCTTTCATTCAGCATTTTTTTTTTTTTTTTTTTTTTTATGCAATTTTTAATTTAAATCTATTGTTTTTCTGAATTTTAAGTAATTTGGACAAAAATGATTTGTTAACAAAATGTGTTATACTAATTACCCCCTTAAGTTACAACACTAAAGTATCGTTTATATGGCGGGTAAATTTGATGTCCGTCAACGCACGATGACGGATAAATAAATGAAGCCATTCACATGGTTTTAAAACTGATTGCAAAATCAATGCACAAAGCTGGCCACACCCAGCTTTCATATTTGTTATGTCAATGTGTGTCAAAACAGTGGATAGCAATGGATGCATGCATTTTATTAGCACAGCTCCATCTGTCAGTATCCGTTAAAAAAATTAACGAAGGTGGAACTAAAGGTTGCAACTTACGACTATTATGTTGCATTCACAAAGTCATTTATTTGATGTAACTCTGTTCAGCAAAATAATTATTTCCATTTAAAACAATGTTATTTAACAATTTGTTGCAAAAAGTTACAACAAATAAATGACTGAGAATGCAGCTTTAGTCAGTAACACAAAGTCCACTTTCTTAATACTATTGAGCTCAGAGGTTGTTTTGACTAAACAGCTTTTTTCAAGACTTCTGCTGGATTCACTTAACTTACCTCTTTGTGTAGAGAAGTAGCTTTGCCATCAGAAAGTTGTCTCTCTGCAACCAACTGATTTATTCTTTGTGTGAAAAACTTTTTAACCTCTTCTTCTCTGGCTTCAGCCTCTGACGAAGTTTGGAAAGGACATGTAACTGATCCCAACTGCAAGAAATTAATTATAAATATCATTCATTGAATGGTGTAAGAGCCAATGTTTCAGCCAATGGCGTAGCACATAACTTACTAGGGTGGTTATGGTAGAGGGTAGGGGCGAGGCATGCTCATGCTGCTCAGCTGCACTTGGTGCTGGAGATGCTGTGTGTTCACTTGGCTCAGCAGACTTCTCTCCTGCTCTCACATCACCAGAATCTTCACTCTGAGGAGTTGTAGCACTGCTACGTGATAGCTGCAATTGCTCTTCAAGCTCTTTTGAGCGCTAAAAAAAAAACATACACAAAGAAAGTGTTATTTTTTTTAAGGAAAGTATAGAATTACCTAAAATAGACCTTAGAAATAAATAAATCAATTTTAAAAAAGCAATAAAAAATTACTACATCAATTAAATAATAATCCTGTTTTTTATTTATTATTATTATAATTTTAAAGAAAAATTAAAATTAGTAAACTGTAATAACAGTAAGCACATAGATATATAGAAGTAGACAAGATACAAGAAAGGATAGTTAACTTAAAATCTTATTATAGTTCTAGAGGAGTTATATAATGCCTCCAGTACCAAAACTTAAAGTTTGCCATCCTTATAATGTTTTATTTTTCACTCACCTGTAATTCTTTTGAGTGTTTCATTTGTAATAATTGAAACTCGTGTCTCCAGTGCTCTCTATCTTGCTCAATTTCAGTTGCTCGTTTCTGTGCAACTTCTAGCTGCTCTCCTAATGCTACTCTACTTCTTGACCCTCCCGCAGATTCATCTCTTTGACGTAAAGCCTCTTTGTATGGCACACTTGGGGGTTCCTTCTGCTGGTCACATATATCATAAAGTGATTATTCTATCTGCTTTAGTCATATACAATATACATCAATAAAAAAAATCATTTGTAACAAAAGTACAGACCTCTTCCAAACATTTCAAGTATGACGATGCTCGAGACTTAAAATCTGCTACTACTGGATGGGTCTTTGCAGTAGTGTTTTTTCCATGGACTTTTCTCTCTTTCAATATCTTACCCTTGTTGTCATATAATACTGCATATAGCTATAACAAAACCAAAAATTTAAATTGACAAACTTAATAATGCATTTTTATTTTACTAAATCTAGCTGACCTCTTTGGTTGTGCTGTCCATTGCTACTAAAGAATTGACTAGACATTCATTGGTAGAGCTCAAACGATCTGTGCAAGTTGGCATCTGTTTCTCCAAGAGAGACTTTTCTTTGTATGTTGCAGTAAGGTCTAAATTAAGAAACATAACAAATGAATAGAATATAATAAACAATAAGTGAGCTTTTAATGTAAATGCTAACCTTGAACACAAGTATGCACAGCTGCTAAATTACAGATCAATTCTTCTAGAAATCTACGCTGGCAGATTGTAGGATGCTGTTTGGTTCGTTTACCTGAAAATTCAAAATAAGATGGATCATAGTTAAAAACATTATGTTTTATTCCATACAAAATTTACAAAGAACATTTCAGTTAATTGAAACATATCGATGTTGTTGCGAACAAAATGTCTATCTTGTATTTTGTCACCGTAAGCAAAATGTCTATCTAGTTTTTTGTCACGCGAAGCAAAATGTATATCTTGTATTTTGTCACACGTAGCAAAATGTCTATCTTGTTCCCCAACGTTGTGTAGATGGCGCTCGAGATAGACATTTTGCTTCCATGACAAAAAACAAGATGGACATTTTGTTCGCAACAACATCAATATCTTGTGCTGTCTCTGTACTTACTTTGTAACGATAGTAAGTTGACATATCCATTTAGTTTGACAAAGTTGTTTGTGAATGCTAAGAATTGTTCACATAGCTTTTTGTTAACACTTTCTAGGGATTGTCCACAGGTGGAGAGAGAGCATTCTTGTTCAAGACTGTTCACAAAATCAATATCAAATTAAATACTGTACTTGATACAGATATTAGAATAAGATAAAATTTGCATGAAAGTTTTTGTTAACAGCATAAATTTAATTAACATACCTTAGTATTTGATATGGCAGTAACTTTTGTAAATAATTTGTATATTTATCAAGTTTATCAGCTACATAATGCAGAGATGGTATTGTTTCTAACGTTATAATCACTCCAGAATCTAAACCTGCTTGAAATTCCTTATAGCCTTGCTCTAATGCTCTCAAATATCTTGCATTCTCTTTCAGATGGAATGAAAACTGGATAAACATAGTTTTAAATTATTATCACATGTTATACTTTTGGGAAAGAAATCATGTGATAATTACAAATGATATGTTAGAACTTCACAATTAAATATGGAATTATTGATTATAGTGCCAATGTATACGTAAACTCCTCCGATTCTAAAATTATCCATCAAAGGGAAGCCGCTTTCTTTAGAAACTGGTCAACTTTGCCAAATTTGACCTTCACTAATGGAGCTGCAAGTGTTCTGCGAGGTTAAATCTGGCAACGCTGCTGTCACTTAAAGGCGTAGAACACCTTGAACAAAAAAAGTTGTGTAATATCCTAACAAACCTGAAAATCAACGTTGAATTGTCCGGAGTCATTGATTTCGAATTTATTTTCCATTCACAAAATGGCACGAGCAGTCAATGACGTCACAGTTCGCCTGGTCCACGAGCGCGTAAGACAAGCAAGCTGTGACGTTAATGACCACTCGCGACATTTTGTGAATGGAAAATAAATAAGAAATCAATGAATCCGGCCAAATCAACGTTGATTTTCAGGTTTGTTAGCACATTACACAACTTTTTTGTTCAAGGTGTTCTACGCCTTTAAGATCACATGTTAACCATTTTCTAAAGAAAGCGGCATCGCTTCGATGGGTAGATTTAGAGAAGGCTGAGTGTACATGATTTTAATAATAATATTTTTTTACCATTTAATAACAGCATGTGTTTTTATCATAAGAATAACATTGGAAATTTAAAGCAATATTTTCAATGGTAAAATGTATCATCACATGTACAGTTAACTCCAAGTTAAAAATATATATCTTACTTTAACAGCTATTGGACTAAGTGAATCTGTAATGGCATGCAGTCGCTGCTCAGTGTAAGTGTGGAAGTCCGAGAGCTGACTTGTCAGATCACAAATAAAACAACCCACTTGACTGATTATCTGGAGGGACCAAGTCTGTTGTTGACGATTGTGACAAGGCACATTTAACTCATTCAATTCATTTTTATCTAAAATAAACAAGAATATTAGTAGTACACACAAAAACACAAAGAGAGGGAAAAAGGTGTCTTGTGTATCTTGCATTGTAAACAAGAAATCTGGAGGCCTTAAGGTACTGCTTTAGAGTAGTAGTGTATTTTTATTACTATTATTTTGAATTAAGTTTAGGGTGCTGAACCCAAAAATGAAATATAAAAAAATTCTATATAAAAAAACTCTCATCACCACAGAGCATCAAAGTGTCGAAAGCCCCACCCTGCCCTCTATGCTAATTAATGAATCTATATTTGAACCCCGATTTTGACCCACTTTGATTTTTTTTCAGCGGTTAAGAAAAATACTAGTTTTTTGTTTTTCGTGTTGACTTTTAATGAAAAATTATTTTTCAAATTTTTCTAGAAAGAATTTGCCGAGAAAAAAATATCGCAAATTGACCCATGTTAACTGAATATGCCATCTTCAATCAATTTTTTCTTCGTAAAAATCTGGTAAAAATTGTTTTAAATCTCAAATTCATTAAAAGTTGATCTGTAGATTACGCTAGTATTTTTGTTGAGAAACTGATAAATTCAATTTTACACACAATGAACTTGAAGTTTTATATCTTGTACATGCTAAAGGGAGCGATACCCTCCCCCCCTCCCCCAAATAAATAAAATTAAAAAAAAATGACATTGGCGCTAATGTGCGCAAGATTTTATTTGAGCCAAAACTTTTTGGAGTATAGAGAATTGTTCCTTGGTTTATTATAAAGCTAAAAAATGACATACAATTGAATTTTATGACAAAAATGCTATCCTATACTATGACATTAAATGTGCCATTTTTCCCCCTTCTCTTTAAAAGATGCAAACCCAATGCAGCAGTTCTATTCAATACTATTGAGATTGAGTTTCAATTCTTCGATGTTTTGAAAATATATCACTTAACTTGTATTAATCAATGACGAGAACAAAATAAATCAAAAAGATGTTAAACCTACTTGTATCAATGAATGGTAATCTAGTGCGGATTATATGGGAAGCTGTCTGCAGCTTGGTGCCTAAGTCAGTTTGCAGCCTCTCTTGCTGTAACTGTAAAGCAGCTACTTGAGCACTGTACTGTTGCACATCACGCTCTTTATGACCAACTTTCTCACTCAGACGAGTCTTCTCAGACTGAAGCTCTTCCAGTTTTACCTACAATAAAATAATAATAATAAATAAAGATTATTCACAACATAGTATTATAGTAGAAAAATTATGCTAATTAAAAAAAATTGCACCAAAATTTGAGGTGCTAGAAAAAAAAAAAAAAAAAAAAACGCACAGATTAAAAAAATTTGGGATGACAGGGACACATTGCAAGGAAGAAAAATGCTTTTAACCCTGGCCAAAATTAAACATTAAAATTTATAACATAATAATGTATTGTAATTTGTAATATATTATAAGCTTCTCTCTCTTGTTTAAATATTTTATTGCCCTTTTAGAAAAATAGTCTTTCAATAAATCAATGGCTCCGCGAAAAACTGAACTATGTATAGTCTCCGCGCTGCGCGCGCCTCAAATTTGGAACATCTGCGCTCTCCGCCTCTCCTGAATTTGAAGCATCTCTTACCAGCGCTCCATTACAGATGCTTTAAATTTGGGAGAGGTGGAGAGCGCAGATGTTCCAAATTTGAAGCGAGCAGAGATTATAGATAGTTCAGTTTTCCGCGGAGCCATCAAAATGTAAATTGTTTCAAAAAATATAATTATATAAATAAAATAATTATTATTATTACCGATCTAAAAAAAAAAAAAAAAAAAAAAGTCTAATTATTGCTTTCTTACAAGGTTTACGTTTTTCAATAGCACTTTGTGCTGAAAATTATATGCCAACTATCAAGGGCTATATTTTGGTGCACCAACAAAATTAGCACAAAACTTGTGTTTTTTCCTCGCTTCTTACTTCTTACTACAGTATTGAAAGATCTACATTATTCACCGCACCTGCTATTGGAATACCTGAGTACGCTAGGCCTATTAAGATGTTATTATGCTAACATAAGGCCTGCTGCTATTATGTTCTGAAGTAATACCAATACCACGCAAGCACACACCTTATATTTTGTCTCGACATCTGAGGATGCTCGTTGAAATTGTTGAACTTCACGTTCCAAACTTTGTACTCGTTCCATAAGTTGTTGCGTTAATCTGGCGTGCTCTTCATCTTTTTCTTGCATCTAGAATGAAAAGTGTATCATAACATCTCTAAATTTATTGTGAGTGTGTTTTAAAAATCGAGAATTACCAAAGACACTAGACGTGCATTTTCTGTTATCTTCTTTCCTAATTCTTCATCAATAACTTTGCTCGTAAGATCATAAGCTGCTTCTTCTGCTCCTTTAGCCTTTCCTTTTTTGCCCATTTTCTAAAATAAATAATTAAACATTAAAACTCTGAAGTTTTGGTATGAACAGAGCGTTTCATTACCTGTTGTAAATCCAATTCCTCTTGCAATACTGTGACCCTTTTGGTCAGCTGCAGATTTCGAAAATTTAAACTTTCCATCTCTTGATCAACTTTTCTGAGACTCTGTTCTTTTTCTTTTAGTAGATCCTATGAAATAATAGATATTATATAGTAGCTAGGAACATGAATAAGAAATAATAATACAACTGCTAAATTATACGTAGTAAAGGACAACCAAATAAATTACGTATTCATTTTGGCATCACAGTATTCACAGTTTTTCATTTTTGCTAACTTATAGATGTGCTCATGGTAGATATTGCATGATTTCTGTACGAATGCACTATTACTCAACATCATCAAAAATTAAATTAAAAATTATTATATTTACAGAATATGCAGTATGTATGCATACCTATGCTTTGACTTACTTTTAATTCTGCATTCTTTGATTGTTCGTCTACTACAGCTTTTTTCAAAACCGAGGCTTGTGCTCGAATCTGAAAATAATGAAATCATAATTACTCAACAAAATGAAGATGAACATACCGGCATGGCAGTCACAAAAAATGTTTCTCTAGGTTTGAAGGACAATACAGCATATGAGATAAACCACATCATGGTACTAATCTTCTGTTGTAGTCCCAAACTTGCATATAGTGCATACGCATATGTACATACATATGTACATATAGTTTTCAGTTCAGCATTCAGTTTCTAGTCAAATACAAATACTACCACCTATACTATATACACTTATAATGATAAATGCAAATTCATTAGTAATAGCATAGTAAATTCATTAAATTTTGAAGGCATCCAGCAAAATATGTCATACTGCTTTCAGTCCATTTAATTATGATGTGAACTCAAGATTCCAATATTTTGAATTGTATACTACATATCAAATATTTGTTGATTATACCTTTGAGAATTCAGCAGCCAGTTTCTGGTATTTTGCCTGCAAATCAGCCGGCATCGTTTCCATTTTTGTAATTTTTAATGACACTGGACACCCACTTGTAAAAGGTACTTTAACACGGCTAGTTCTACTTAATTTACGACATTATAGATATTCTATTGTAATAATTATGCTGAGGTGAATATTACAAAATATAACGTTAGTGCAAAAATGATCACATATCCTTTACAAATGAATAATTACAATTTAGAACAACAACTTAATAAATTTGCAAACTGTTTGCAAATCCACCCCGGTCAGCTGACAAATTTGACGTTTGCAAGTAGTTTCCACAGTTTCCATCAGGTACCGACATCTATAAAACTTAGAGACCCTTAACAGAGAAGAGACAACCTCATGTTTTAGGCAGACCTGCAATACATCAGGTTAGCAAACATTACAGGAAGGCCTGTGGCGTCGGAACCAATCAGATTTGAGAGATTGTTAGGGTAGCCAATCAGAATGCTAGAAAGTTTGGGTACTTTTAGCGGGCCTTTCAAAACAATGTATTGCAGGTTTGCCTAAAACATGAGGTTGTCGCTTCTCTGTTAAGGGTCTCTAATAAAACTTTGATGGTAATGCATTGTTATGAAGGTGGCAGAAATATGAACTAATTTTTATATTTTCGTTTTTAAGAGGGAAACGCTCAAATTTAAGAAATGCCTTCGTCCGTCCAAGTCGTCCCATTGTCTCTCACATGTCTTCCAACTCCCTATCCTAGCGCGTAGTCCAATATAAAACGACGCTGCGCCAATAGTAGTGACATCTGGAACTAAAAGCTTGGTAAGCTTAACATTGTAGTTCAGGTGTCGCGTGCGGTGTCGCGTGTGGTGTCGCGTGCGGTGTCGCTATAGTGTCGCTGGACTACAAAAAGTGCCTGGAGTTGGAAGACATGTGAGAGACCACAGTATATTATACAGTAGTCCATCTCCTATAGCGGGAATGTCAGATCGAATGCGCGCCATAATTCCGACTGGGTGAAGTTGTCAGAACTACACGTAACATTACTTCAAATTACGGCTTCTAGTTCTGTCACCTTCACCCAGTCGGAATTATGGCGCGCATTCGATCTGACATTCCCGCTATAGGAGATGGACTACTGTACCATCTACTGTGGTGAGAGACATTGAAGTCGTCCGCAATAAAATACATATTGGTCCGCATCCGCAATGGTCCACAACACAGTATATTATACAGTAGGTTATCTGTTATCTCCTATACTGAGAATGTCAGATCAATGCGTGCTATACAATTGCGATTGGGTGAAGACTCCAGAACTAGGCGCATAACATTACTTCAAATGACGGCTTCTACTAGTTCTGCAGTCTTCACCCAGTCCCAGTCGCAATTATGGCGCGCATTTGATCTGACATTCTCAGTATAGGAGATAATCTACTGTATAGCTACTGTGGGTCCGCAATGTCCTTCACGTGTCTTCCAATTTACTATGCTAGTGCGTAGTACAGTAGAAACGAAGATGCGCCAATAGTAGTGACATCTGGAACTACAAAGCAGCGTAAAGCTTAACCAAGCTTAACGTTGTAGTTTAGGTGTCTTGTGCGATGGCGCTAGTGTTGCATGGACTACAAAAAGTGCTCGGCATTGAAAGACATTTGAGGGACATTGAGTCCTGCGTCTGCTGGAGTCTTCATTCCATTGTGAGATTATCAAAGATATACATGAACAAATTATTATACTGCCTCTGAATATAGTAGCAATAATAACCATTTTCAACTTGTAAACAGATAAATTATTTTCTTTTTTAATAATTCTATAATAAAATATGATGAACATTAAAATAAAATAAAAACATTTTTCCAACTTTAAAATTATATATTGCATTCAGCTCTTAAATACAAATAGTAACATTATTTTGCTTTAGAATATAACAAGTATAATTATATGGCTACATGGAAGCACCATTTACAGTATATCATATGCAAAATGCATGTGTTTTCAATAAATTACATAACCCTGTAAAATATATAAAATGAAAATTTATTTTTGATTTTTAATACTAAAACTTTGATATGCATTTATATGATGATAATACACACCTAAAGAATTATATAGCTGCATAAAATAATCTATAATATGAGCATTATGTCATGGTTTTACAGTAGTTTTAACTTGCATATATAGTGAGCCATAAAAGCCAAATTCAAAAATTGCAAAAGCTATTCACAAAAAGCAACTTAAATTTAAAGCAAAAGATAACTCCTATATCAACTCCACTTTTTATAGGATTTAAATTTTATAGATGTAGAGTCCTTTATAACCCATCAAGTTTTACAAACTTTAAAAATTAATATTTATAATTGTCACAGTCACGATAATTATAATGGTTAAAATAATCAACATACACAAAATTAAGATTATAGAAACATCAATATACATAAATCATAATATGTCTATATCAACAGTAATAAACAACATAGATTAAATATATTTTTTCAAGTTATATAGCCTACAAAATACAAACATATCATTAAAATTTCCTTGTTAATTGCTAGAAAAATACAATTAATGGCAGCTTCTCAGTATTTGAGAGCCATTAATATTCAGGCATAATCTGCAATTTATTTTGCATATTTTATATAGTAAAAATAAAAATATTTTCTTATTAAACAATAACTGATAACAGCCCATGGTGTTAGTCACTAAAAAATATTTATGTATATGGCATCTATCTGAATTTCCATAACAATGATAATATATGATTTATCTTCTGTTGATTAGAAAAAAAACACAATTAAAATATATTAAAGAAGCAGAGAGATAAACATTTCATGTAAAAAGCAATAATAAAATAAAGACAATGACAATTACAATAAAATAAAAAGAATATGCAAAATAAACTTAAAATAACAATATAGAAATTAATTACATTGCAATAAAAAGCAATTAAATTTTCTGTACATATAAAATATAGAAAATACTACACAGCTGCAACTGCTATAAGAGAGACTTGTCTTCATAAATTTTATATTAAATATAAGTTGTGTTCATATATTTTGTTGCATGCAATAAGCTGTGTAAACAAAAATTCATATGTGGGTCTATTATTTATTTAATATATAATAAGCTCTTTTATCATACTTCTTGTATATGATCGTAATGTATCATGTTACAATTTTTTGAAATATGTTAATTAATTGCACTTAAAAGTTCAATTGAATACCAATACTTAGTGAGATATATGTCAATTACTTTGACTAGTCAGAATGACCTTTCAAGTTAGTACGGTATCTTGGATAACATGCACGTAGACTTATAGCTTAAACATGAAGTTATTTTGATTAAGAAAATCCTTTGTCAATGTTAAAAATGACATTTTAGGTCTCGTCTCTAGAAAATGTTGATGCATTCCTCTATCTTAGATGACTTTTTTTTTTTTTTTTTTTTTTTTTTTTTAATGTTGTTTTATGTCAAAAATATAGTTTTGAGTGTGAACAATCATTTTTATTATTTATTTAAGCTATTTATGGTTTGTAAGTCATTATTATAAAAGGCACACAATTGATGGACAATTAACTTTTATGTAGAGCTTACCCTGTTTGAAATATATCTCATATTATGTTATAGTATAAGCATAGCTTAAAATTTATACACAACTTAAGATTATGTATGCACAGTGCAGCTAGGAAGATTGTCATGATAGTAGGACGTATTATTTTATATAATTATATAAGAAAAATTGTTAGGATTTTACTACTGAGTAAGTCCAAACAATTTCAATGCATTAAAGGCAGTTGCTAAAGCAACTTCTTCGACAGGTTTCTTCATAAAGGCTGCAATCATTTCCACAATTGCGGGAAGTGAACAGGGTTCGTTGCGTTGAAAAGTACAGTATCGGTGAAGGAAAGTCAAAGATCTAAAAAAAATATTATTTAATGTTATAAGTTTATGACATAAAAAATATTTTAAATGGTATTTACTTTATTTAAAGCTATTAAAATTTTAATGTGTTTAAAAGTTTTAAAATTGATATCCATTAATGAATGAGAAGTTTTACATTTAATAACTAATATAAATACATCTGAATCAGTTTAAAAATTTACCATACACTGTTTTGTTAAGAAAACAAGGCAAACCTTACCGTTCAGTTAAAGCTTCCTTGACATGAGCAGGCAACTTTGAGGCTCTTGTATTTGGGTACATGAAGGGAGAATCAGTCTCAACAAGAAGTTTATCTAGGGGAAGTGAGCCATCCTCCAGCATCTTACGCACACCATTGTCTGATTTGTCCTTGCACAGGTAGCCTTAACAATCATATTGAAACAAGTTCCTTATTGCAGTAACAGCAACATTTTTAAAGGCTGTAGTCCTGTACAAAAAACTTGCCTAATATCCTAATATCCATGATCCTAACATACCTAAATATCAATGTTTATTTGGCTGGAGTCGTTGATTTCTAATTTATTTTCCATTCACGAAATGGCAGATGCAGTTTCATTACGTCACAGCTCGCTGGTCTATGTACGCAGAAACAAGCGAGCTTTGACGTCATAAAACAGCGTCTGCCATTTTGTGAATGGAAAATACATTAAAAATCAATAACTCTGGCCAAATCAACAATGATATTTAGGTGTGTTAGGATAGGATATAACACAATTTTTTTTATTTATTTAATTTTTTTCTCAAGATGTTCTTCACCTTAATTGGGGGGGGGGGGGGGGGATTAGTCAGGTAGGATTGAATAAAGCACAGCCTAAGATTACTACTTTACCTGTGAGCCCCAGGTAAATGCCACGTTGAAGAAAATGTTGTGCTTGCTCTGCTGTGCCAGTAAAGCAGTGAACCACAGCTGCAGGAAGGCGGCCTTGGAACTTATCTAAAATCTCCAATAGATCGTCATGGGCATCTCGTTCATGCAGGAAGAGGGGCTTGCACAGTTCGCATGCAAGTTCCACCTGAATAAATAAGTCACATATTAATAATAACCAAATGACTGGTTAATATGCAACTTTCATACCTGCTTTTCAAACACCTCTCTTTGAACTTCTACTGGAGAAAAGTTTCTATTATAATCAAGACCACACTCCCCAATCGCTACGCATTCTGAATTTGAAGCAATATCTCGTAATTCTTCATAATAACCTTCTTCCCAGGATTTTGCATCATGTGGATGTATTCCTGGAAATCAACATCGTTGAACTTTAGATTGATACATTATAAACTCAACACAACATTATATCAAAATTCCTAACTATTAAATCATTCAAAATTTGCAAACAATGCCAATTCCATTACTTTAACAGCAATTCTTTTTTAATAGTAATTTACTTATACATATTAATAAAAAAGGACTGAATAACAATTTGACCCATCTGTATCCACTTAAAAAAACTTTTCCTTATTATGATATACCGTCAAGTAGGGTGACTTTGACCAAAATTTAAAAAGTAATTAATTACTCCATAACTAAAGCTAATCAAAATGTGAAACAAGAACTAAAAGATAGCACAAAAATCAAGCTTTACTTCCGTTTTTGTTTCATGGTTCTATTAGCCTTAGTTACATAGCTTTAGTTTGAAAATTTGCCCAACATTACCCCCACCCCCCTTTAATAGTACTGTAGTACTAATAAGTTGCTTCATAAATATCTTAGTACAGTAGCTAAAATTATTGCTGTACCAGCATTGGACAATCAAAATGTAATATTGAACCAAATTGACTTTTATTCTAATTAACAAAGTTATTTTTGTACCTGCAGTTGAATACAAAGTGCCAGGATAAATCCTGGTGAGTCGTAGAGCTTCTCGACTTATCTTGAGTGATGTCCCAGTAACCATGATTTTTTGGACTCCTGTTTACCATTACTTCCATTAGTTTAAAAGTCACATAAAGTATTTCATTCTATGTTTGAAAGAATAAAGAAGATGGAAAAAAAAAAAAAAAGAAAAAAGAAAAAAAAAGAAAAAAGAAAAAAAAAAGCTACATAGTTTGGCTTGCCTTTTGCATAATTATTACAGAAGAGCTTTATTATTATCCCTTACAAAGCATTTATAATTTATTATTCAGTGTGCTTATTTTTACTCTCATTAATTGCAAGTTCATGAGCGGAACAAATGCAAACATTAACAAAAAATAAATAAATAAAATAAACATAACCCACTTATATTTTTCTCTGCACTTAAAGGATAGTTAATAAATAAATATACATACCTGAATCTTTGGCCCTTTGAATTACTGAATCCAAATCTCTAGAGAACTTCTTATTAGTTAAATTAGCCCCGATATCAACAATAACGTAATTATCATAACATTGATGCATAAAATTTGTATTGTTCTCTGGAGTTTCAGAACTGGTTTCTGGGACATTGGTGGCCATCCTGAAAAATAGAGCAATATCATGATGATGCATATAATTTTGTTTTGTGTCTTATTTGTATGTACTGTTTTATTTAAGCATCTTCTTTTGTTATTTATAA
The DNA here is from genome assembly GCA_949318235.1 of Ecdyonurus torrentis. Taxonomy (NCBI): domain Eukaryota; kingdom Metazoa; phylum Arthropoda; class Insecta; order Ephemeroptera; family Heptageniidae; genus Ecdyonurus; species Ecdyonurus torrentis. The sequence goes on from OX439129.1 coordinate 15,464,755, forward strand.
TTATTTCATTTTCTACTTCCATGGCAAGAAGAAAAAAAGGGGGAGGGGGTGGGGTAACGTGCACGTTGCAGACTTCATGTTTTTGCTTATATCTGTTTCCAACTTATTTTACTAAATAAACTTGGACATGTAACTTATTCATAAGTTGCCAACTCATAAGTTGGCCGTCTTTACTTATCAAATGCAGTTTGAATTAAAAATCTAATAATATGAGAACTTAAGTTTCATTTTTTTTAACACTGCATATATTACAGTATCTTAAATAAGATAGAAAATTTTACATACATAAATATCAATTTTCAAGGTTTTCTGTGAAGTTCACTGACTAGGAAAATTTTACCCATGGAGATCAGAAGATCAACTTGCTAAACTAGTTTGCTTTATGAAAGTAATTGAATATTGCATGTACTATACAAAATTTCATGGTCAATCTGTATGGTGTATTTAATAATCTTGTTTGTAAAACTGAGCTATTTTCTTGTTCAAACAGTGAACATACTGTCTTAAATTAATTAGGGATATAAAAATTATGATACAGTAATTGTACTTGCTACGGCGCAGACCACAGTTATTGGCAGATAGGATTTTTTACACACAATTGACTAATAAAGAAGCAACTGTTTAGAGGCTGACCATAAGTGATTTTGATCACATCCACTTCAATGTTACTACGCATGTGCAATACATAGAAATGGAAGCAGGTGTGAAAGAAACCGCTTATAGTTGGCCTCAAAACAGTTGCTTCTTAACAGTGTTGTTCGTAAACCCTGTTTTCTTGCACCAAAAAATGCGCATTCCATTTGAATAACCAAAGTTGATCATCATTTTTAGGAGCAGAGAACAGGGTTTACGAACAGCATTATTAAGTCAATCTGCAAGAAACCATCTACAAATTCAATAATAATAATAACTTGATCTGCTAATAGCCGTGGCCTGCTGATTGTGATATGCTAGCAATTATGATTTTTTGAATTTTTGAAGCACAATGTGCAGCTCTGGCCAAAAGTTTAAGAATGGGGCAGTGGCGGCAGCAGCGTTTTCCCGTAAAGATAACATAATGTGGTTGCGGGTTGCCTATACAAATCGTTCTCAAACTTTTGGCCAAAGCTGTACCCATATGGACAAAGTTTAAGTTATAAAGCATTGGCTATTATTGAAAAATCATAAATGTAGCAACATAGCCACACAGATAACATATAGGTAAAGGTAAAGAGTGAGTGGGGTGGGTGGCAAAAAATATATCAGATGTTACCTTTTACTTCCTTGTTAATAACTTTTTGTGTCTGCGATCGGTACAATATATTTCAATTAATTCAATATCAATAAACACTATGGTACATACAGTATGAACTGTACATATATTTATGTATTAATGTTATTTATTATGTACTTATTATATGATCGCTACACCTGTTTTACTTAGTAGATCTACGTAGACCTCAGAACCCTTTAATATTTGGATAAATTTATTATTCTAGCCTCAATGACAAATTTCCCTAACAAAGAATTAAAACAAACATAATATGTATTATGTATGCATTATGCGAGTATACAGTATGTATGTACTCCACACAATACATAATATGTATAGTATGCGGTATTTCTATAAAGCAATATAAACTTTTATGTCACGTTGTCCGTACCTATGTACATATATGATGTCCTGACAGGGCACCAGACTCAATGCTTTTTATAGCTTATATACACATACTGGTATATTAGTCGTCGACACATAGCATGCATGCATACCTTTACGCTGTGCCGCAAATATTTTCACGGTGCTTAATTTACTTTAACGTTCAAAAATTTTGAACATAGCTTTTCTAAACACCAACACAGCTATTATAGTACACTATTAATTAGTTCCACTCTATTATTTCTCCGGCCGGTGCAATGCATATTAGATTATATTTATCAGCAATAAAAAAAATACAATAAAAGAGGGGAGGGGCACCTAATGAAATTTGTGATTCAAATTGTAATGTTTGTGGACATTTGTCATCACAAATTAATACATACAATAAATCTACAAATACTTAAATTAGTTATTAACGTAATTATTATTCATAATGATACCTAAAAGTAGAAAGATTATTAATTTACTTACTCAAGAATAAGCTGCTTTAAATCCCTTTCTCTGACTTTCCTTCACCGACTACCTGGCATGACGAATCGATGAAAATGTTTTGTTTTCTTATACAGCTGATGCACGGGCGGAGGGGAAGGAGGGGGTAAAGAAAAAGCTAGAAAACAGAGCAGTGCTTTGTCGGAAAGTGAAAAAGAAGTAATTTTCTTTGGAAATTATGGAACAAAATTCTCTAAAAATGGACAGCGAGGATTCTACAAGAATTGCTCGAGATACTGTTCTTAGCTTTATGGATAAAAAGGACAGGATTGAAGAAGAAATTGCAAGAAATGTTGCCGTATTGCGAAGTGTACGATGACAGTTCAATTTTTCTTAGGATTTTTAAATGTTATGCTACCTGTACTGCATGTACCAATTATGTAATTCTCCTTTTGTCCATTAGAATCGATATAATATTTTTTCAAATTAATTATATTTACAAAATTACATATATAACATATATACATATGACCAAATACATATGTACCAAATCCAAATGAAACAGCTACCGTGCAATATCCATAATTATGCAGTGCGGTATGGGGTTTACTGTGCGCAATCCCAAGTCCCAAGATTCCAAGGGAAAAAAGATTTATGTTAATATATTGAAGTAGGACTAGAACAATGATTGGAATAACTTACAATACTTATATGAAGTGTTATTATAAAGGACAGCTAGAAAGCTATATATTTCATAGAATTTCATAGAAACTTTGGGTTTCCCCCCCCCCCCCCCCCCCAATATGTACTACATAATTTCAATACATAATATTATGTTCACTTTGCCGTTATCATAGTTATAGTGTTAATTTTTATATAATTTATGGTAATTGTACTAGTTATCGGTTTGCTTACTGCAATTATCGACAGAAATTTTCAAAGCTCTAAAATCAATGGAAAGTATTTTAAAAAATACAACTGCCGATAACTATACCGATAAGTACAGATACCATATAATATATACTTTAAATAACTCAAGCTTTGTTATCGGGGAGCTGTATAAACTTTCAGTCCTCGTGCTTAATTTTTTCTGTAGTGATAGTATGGTTACCAGTTGGTAGTTTGTAAGAGCGTCCAAGGCCTGCTTCTTCCATTCTTTCTTTCTTAATTAAATAAATAAATAAGTTTATTGATCAGAGGATTACGTACATACAAGTATGTAGATCTTGTCCAAGAAAAAACACATAAAAAAAATTACAGAATCTACAAATAGACCCTCCTTTACAACTCACATTAGTTATGCAACTTTGTGCTTATTCTGAAATATATGTATAAATAATCCAGCGCCAATCTCGTAGAACTATTTCAAATTATACAAGACACATTTACACATCAAATCAACAACTATATTCTTAAAATTGCTTAAAATTATTAATACTTATTACAATTTTGGGATATTAAAAATTAAATTTCTTGTTATACTGTAATATTACTGCTGTAAGTGGTAATTACTTGTTGTGTACGTACATGCATGCATGCAGGTGGTCTGGTATGCTATATGGTAATTGTACTAGTAACTATTTATTGGCAGGCAGAATTTTTTCGTGCAATCTGCAATAAAAATACAAACTCAAATTTACAAACAAACAAACAAAAGAATTAAACATCCCGATACAACTAGTAAAATTACCATACAGCTGATTTTATTATAATTGTAATAAAATTAGTTCTATTAATAGATAATATATTTTTCTATACATTTTTTTTTCTTTCTATTTTTTCTATTTTCAGAACAAAGACATTGGAATGCATGGACCGCTAGTGGATTCAGAGGGGTTTCCTCGGAGTGACATTGATGTGTACCAAGTTCGCCATGCTAGACACAATATTATATGTAAGATTATATAAATTATCCTGCAATTCCTAACTTTCTCATACTCTTATGTGTATGATGTAATTTACATGTGGTATATACAGGAAGCAATAAAACTGACGAAGCAATATTTTTTGGTTGCAATATACTCTCAGCTTTAAGTTTCAATTTTGTACTAACATTTTTAGACAATATATGTTGTAGTAATAATAATATAATAGCTAATAACAATTCCTCACGCTGCCTTTTTTTTTTATTGTTATTTAAGATCTAAAAAGAGTGTTACAGATGTGCTTACCTTATCCAGGAAAAACTTTAAAAAATTAAGTGCTTTAATATACATTTTCTTCTTTATCTTCAGGTCTTCAAAATGATTACAAAGACATTATGCAGCAAATTGAGAAAGGTTTACATGCATATCATTCTGAGGTCAGAGATCATGGACCAATCTCTGGCTTAGATGAAGAGTGTTTGGGAGGAGATCCCTTTGTTCGCATCAATTTTGTTGCACCTGGATCTCCAGCTGACATTGCTGTAAGTTTCCATTCTCCAAAGTTTATTTTCCGCTTTACGGTATATTTTAAATTAAATTAATCCACTTAAGGGAGTAGGGTACCGACCTTATATCTCAAAAACTAGAAGTGGTTTGGATCTAAATTTAGTGTCATTGTGTAGCTAAGGGTCACACCTAGCTGTGATAAAAATTTCATGATGTTTGACCATCCCGAAAAAAAGAAAAAAATTATTGAAATTAACATTGGGCCTTATAGGCTTAAAATTTTAAAAAATTATATAAAATTAATTTGTACGGTGACCTTCCAAAATTTTTATATAATTGAAATTGTCTCAAGCTGAAGTATCATTGTGCAAAATTTCAGATTTTTTTGACGAGAAAAGTTTGAGTCTAATGGCCGATGTCTGTCCCCTACTCCCTTAAAGTCGACTTCAAAACAGTTGTTCCTTTATTAGTCAATGGTGGTAATTTAAAATGGCTATATCCTAGTAATGTGTAACTTTTTGTATCAGAAACGTCACATTGTTATTTATGTACATTTTAATAATTTCTCTTCAACTTTATTTGTTACAGGGTCTGCAAGTAGAGGATCTATTAGTTCAGTTTGGTTCTGTGAGTGCAAGTAACTTTGATTCTCTGCAAGACATTGCCAAGATTGTGCAGCACAGTGTTAACATGGAAATCTCCATCCGAGTAAAACGTAAAGAGAAGTTTGTGCGTCTCAGTCTTGTACCTAAAGCCTGGAGTGGCAGAGGTCTCTTGGGCTGCAACATTGTCCCTCTTGAAAATGTAGAGCGTTAACTAAAAGAAAAAAAAAATATTTATACATATATATCCATGCTTTTATTTCTTAAAGAGGGGTCAACTTTTATTTTAATGATATAAAGCTAAAACAATATATTAATGGTTTAAAGATTATTGTATGTATAACTGTATAGCTTCCAGCACCCAAATTTATTGACTCCTTGTTTAATAAAACTTTTATGTTAACATTAAAACATTCTGTATTCCAAATATGAATTAAAATAAAATTTTACATGTAAAGATAATATTTTGAGTATCAATTTTATAGTTATTGCTGCAAATTACCATTTCTAAACAAAACAAATTAAAACGAGTATTTTATGGTAAATTAAAAGATGTTAAAATTTATTGCACTTTTCATACTTTGTTATCCTATGTCTAATAAATGAAAATAGTATAATATTCTCTATAGAATACTAGAATATAATTATGAGAGGTGTTATAGATAATATGGCGAAAAGTAATAATATTGAAGCATGATATTATGTTATACAAAGTTAGCTAAGTTTTCCGCGTGTTTTTTACTCCCCTGTATTTTATACTACTTGTTCAGCTGTCACGTTATGCGGGTAACGTTTCTAAAACAACAGGCGCGCGAGCAGCTTTTTTAGCGAGCACTAGCCCATAATATTTTCCTTAGTTGTTTTGTTTCAGAAGTTGAAGTATGTGTGTGCGTAGATATCATACCAACCAAAATGCTTAATTTCAGTAAAATGAGCAAAATCTATCTAGAATCTGAGGAGGGCCCAAAAAATAAAAATTCTAGAGATTTGCCGATTTTGGTGTGTAATATATTGATTCCTATGTTTTTGGCCATTACAAATCGATTGCTGTAGTTAGAATTTCAATATATTGCTTTTTGAAAAAAATGGGACCCGTTTGGGCCCTATTGAGGAGATTTGGGAAGTCCAAAATGTGATTTTTGATATTGATACTCCAAAAAATACAAAATCTAAAGTTTTCGTTTTTCTAACTGAATTTTTAATTTTGGTTTCATTTTTAAAATGTTTTGACTTTGAAGTGTCCCTAATTAGACCCACATAACAAAATTGGACCAATTTTTTAATTCTCGGCTGAATTCAAAACTCTTTTATGCTGAAATTTAGTTCTTATTTGATTTCTTAATTTTCAGTGTCCTTTGTGATCAGAAGAGTAAAAAATTACCTCAATTTTTCTGTTAAAGGGGCCCTTTGGGACCTTTAACTTCAAAATAAAAAAAAATTAAAAAATAGTTTTCATAATTTTGACTTTCTGACTACGAAATTTCAAAATTTCTAAAATATCGATTGATAAAATTCGGCGCCACTGAAACCAAGGTATATATATTTTTAATAACGTAATTGAATTCTCTATTTGCTATAATCGCAGTGGCCTTGATCTCATAATTTAGCTGCAGAGAATATTATTAACATAATAATGTAACATGTGCAAGCATTTCCCCGTAATAAGATACACTTAAGAACGGTAAGAGTGCGCGGTAAAGTAAGTGATCTTCTTGCCGTCATTGAATGGCAATTTTACCATCACCGCGGCCGCGCGTGTGCTAACATGCGGAGAAAGTAAGCATTGACGCCGGCACTATAAGAGGGTAACTCAGTGGTCGAATTGTCACTTCACTAGTTCAGCACACAAGTGACAATATGGTAAGGTTTGCTCACTTTTTTTTTATATGATTATTATATTGTTAAGTTGTACTTTTAAGTTTTTTTTTTTTTTTTTTTTTTTTTTTTTTTTTTTTTTTTTGCCATAGTATAAACCTTAATTGTTTCATAAAGTGAAATTATTATACTTGAAAAGATTTATTGCAATTAACAATTAAATTTTTATTAATTTCAATTAATTTTTAATCTTTTAATACAATTAAATAACTTTAATATTTGTAACTGTCTGAAATTTACAAATTCCAAATTGAAGTCTTTTTATTATTATTATTATTATTATCATTATTATTATTTTCAGTCTCCCTTGACGGCAGTGCTTTGCATCGCTCTTGTTAGTTTTGCTGCTGGAGGACTTATTCCTTCCACTCGCGCGGACTATCAACTAGCTGTCAATTACCACAACCAAAAAGCTGAAGACTCTACAAGTATTCTTGTAAGCCAGAGGAACAATCCTGCTGCACAGGATAAGAAACAACAAGAAACTCGACCAGTCGACAACGACAGTGCTTCCTCGGTTAATGAAAGTAAGAAATCCAATGATGAATCAGCTCCCAAGCCAGAAATAACCAGCGAAGCTGCTCCCACTGCAGTCATTTCTACAACTGAGATTTCTCAGCCACAACATAGTCCTCTATCACAAGTTTCTTCAGGATCCCTTAGTTATGCATATCATGGCAAGTCTCAACAGTCAAGCCAAGTTAGCCAGAGTCTTGCTTACTCTGGACACGACTCTGAGCTGACTCACCACCACCAGTACTCTGAGCTACCTGGACCTGCCAGCGTAACTTACTACCACCCCGAGGGACTTCATACAGGAGATGTTGTAGCCGTTGCGCGCAATCACTTCCCCACTGCTTACCTGCAGCCTGGACACCCACAAGTGCTTACAAGTCACAGTGCTATTCTCACCCCTGGTGCAGTAACTACGTACCAAGCAGGACCTGCCACTATCACTCACCTCACCTCTGTGCCTATCCAGCCTCGCCCCGTCAGTGAGCAAGCTTTCTCTGTCAATGTCGTAAGTACTCAATATTTACATTAACATTATTTGTATTTCAATTTTAATACTTAAACAGAATAAATTTGTATATGGCAATTACTAATATTATTTTTTTAATATTTATAATTATGTATTACCATAAAACTAGAACTTCTAGAAATAATGACAAATAATTCACAACTTTTTTTTTTTTTCAATAAACTTATTTTATATTTTTAATAGTTTCATAGTTTTTGATACATGAAAACAAGGAAAAAAAACATTGCGGTAGATATATAATAATGGTAAAAAGTTAAAATTTATAATCGAAAATAGTAAAAATATTAGAGCATGTTGAATTGAAAATTAATAAAATGTGAAGATTTGTAATTTATATAGTTCATTGTTGGGATCAAATGTTCTAACTTGGTTCTAGCACTTATCTACGCTACTACATTTGATTCCAAGTCTACAACTGTTTAAAATTACAAAGTTTACTTTTTATCTATATTAGATTTTTAAGTTTGATTACCTACTAATTGTTTCATATTTTTCTTTTTGTTATCACAGGCCAGCGCAAAGTATGGTTATGGTTACACTGTACGTGGAATTCAACATGCTCACTAAATTTATGTGAAATGTTTTAATATTATTTTTAGACTCATGTCTTATTAGAACGATTGTAAAATATTATGAATAAAATGTAGCAAAGTAGAGAAAGTGTTTTTTAATTCATTTCCTAACTTCTATGTATAATAAAAAATATATGTAAACCACCACGGTGCTACGATAGTAATAAAAATACAGAGTAAATTTTAAAATTTGTACGTAAAAATTTGCAGAAGACGATCAAACTCCACTGCAAATTTAAACAAAAGAGCAACTACACAGACTTTTGGGGGGCGGAACCCTAATTTTTAATTCATCAATTAATTACTGAAATCTAATTAGTTTAATAATAATAGTATTAATTATTAGTTTTATTACTTCAATAAAATCTACTAGTTATACTCTTTCTAAAAATGTGCTAAAATAATGACCCAAAAATCATTAGTCTTCCTCATCGTTTTTTACAAAGCAATTTATGCTGAATAAATGCACTTATATTAGCTACAACACATATACAATAGAAAAAAAAAGTTTATTAACCTCTATAACCTATTAAAGGCATAGGGAAATGCTCTATTCATGTCAGACAGGCCACAAACGTGTAATTTATATTAGTCATTGTTTTCCGCAAGCTAGCTCAAAAGCGCTTTTTTTTTTAGCACAAAATGTTCTGTAAAACAAAGTTGCTGTCAATTCTTTTTATAAATAATTTATTTCAAATTAAAAAAATAACTTGTTGGTTTGCTTTATCCTTTGATTTTGTAATTAATTTTTCCAAAACTATCCTAAATTTTCGAAATTACAGAAGAATTACAATTTTGTTTATCAAGACACAAAAAGGGGGGAAGTAAACGATAACTAGAATTTAACTTAAAATGAATATTTATTTTTCCCTTTATATACTATACACGTACATACAAGTCATTCACGTCGCTTGCTCAGCCTCCTGCTCTTCCTCGGGCTTTTGTTTCTTCCAAGCACTTGGCTTGGCTTCAGGATACTTGTTAGTGAGGAAACTGCGCAGCTCTCCATGCTCTACCATCATTCTCACACGTACCTACGACACAAAAGAAGTGGATATTATTGTCACATTCTTTCAATGTTGGCACATGAACTGAAACTCAAATTTATAAGCTTTCACAATTATAATATTTGTAATGAATATCAATGGAAAATTTACATTAACATATTATGTATAAATTGGTGTTTTTAACTTACATCATTGTGATTTCTCATAAACTGCGTTTTCTTGAGATGGTTTTCCCAGGAAGGCAACTGTGTGTAATAAGGAGGGAATTTCTTTTTCTTCAATACCAACTTTCCATCCATAACATACTGCAAAATAGAAGATAAAACACATGCTAAGTGTCCACTCTCTACTCACAAATTACCATAATATAAAGTAATAGTTGTTAAATCAACTAAGAAAATCCTGAGTTCAGTCATGTAGAGGTTACCTGGGTAAAATCCATGATTTCGTCTGACTTGATCTGGTCTGCTGTTCTGCACACTGATGGAGAAGCCACAACTCTAGGAAAGTTGTTTTCTTCCTTCCTCAGCTCCACCAGGTGCAGCTGCTTCTCCTCAGCAATTTGCTCATGTGTTTTCTGTGGAATAAAGAAGAAAAAAATGACAATATTGTCTCCAAGTTCTGATATTTTGTAAACATTAAACCATGACTGACCTGTCTTAGTAGACCCAAGAAGAAAGCTTTAACTATATGCTGCAAATTGGTTGGTCCCTCAATTTTGGCATAAATGTCTTTAATTCCAATAACTTCACAAATAGTACGGATAGCTCTATGACATACAAGTCCAAATCCTTCAGGAACTTTGGAAACAAAAATCTTTGTCTTGCCAAATTGGGTGACAAAATCATGGTACACTGAAAATAAAATAATCTTTATAAGTCATTCTCTGGGTAGGTCCAGTCCAGGGGGGGGGGAGGGGGGCTAACTAGCAGCTGTGACGTCACACGTATAGTTAAGAGCAATGTTTACCTTATGGGCAAAACGATTCACATGACGGGGAAGCTTTGTGAGCTCCCCCCCCCCCCCACCCACCCTGGGTCCTGTCAATTTTCTACTAACCTGTGTGGTTGTTATAAAGTTCAATGAACATGAGTTTCTGCCCAGCTCGATTCTTTCCTTTGCGTAAGGCTGCTCTGTTATCAATAGCTTTTCCAAGAGCAAATCCAGCTAGTCCCTTGCCATTTCCAGTCACCACTAGAATACTTAATCTACGTCTGCGACCAAAGTTGCCTTTCATACAGAACACTGTTTTCATCTGAAATATCACCAGGCATTATTAACTGTTTAGAGTCCATAAATTATCTTAATATTATATGAAAATGAGGGGGGAAACACCACGGTTGATATATAATGTTGAAAAAAAAAATTAAAACTGAAATTAATAATAGAAAATAAAAGAGATTAGAGCACATTGAATTGAAATTTAAAAAAATATATATATATATATATATATATATATATATATATATATATATATATATATATATATATATATATATATATATAAAAATAAAGCTTCTCTAATTTATATCCCAATAATTAATTACATGTATTCAAATTAAAGTAGTCAACAACGTCTTTTTTAATAGTGATCATTCTGTTATTAAACCTCCCAAAAAAGCGATCTCAAGATTTTAATTATCGAGACGCTGAGAGCAAAGGCTGTTACAATGACCCCGAACATACATCATAGCTAAACTTACTTCCAAGATAGCTTTGCGCTAGCATGAGTCTTTGCATAAATTATTTTACTACATATCTGTAGCCGCAAAAACATTTCAAATGTGTAAAATATTACGTCAAGTATTGAGAGCAAAAATAAAAGTAACTTACACTTGCGCCAAACTAACATGAAAACAAGTTTAGCAGTGACGTAGGTAACGCTAACAATGTATGACGCTGTAATGGCTTTTGCTCTCGCTGCGTGAATAATTAAATTTTTGAGATCGCATTTTCAGTGGGTTTGATAACATAACAATCATTACTAAAAAACACATCGTTGACTAGGTACCCCTTTAACTATATATAAATTAGTGAATCTTTGAGTTTGATTAGTTTTCAATTCAACGTTCTCTAATCTCTTCCCCAACATTTTCTATTACAGTATACTGTACCCATTTTAACAATACAAATAACTAATGCATTGGGGGGGGGGGGGGGGGGGGGGGGAATTAATATCCAACATTACTGTAAAATAATTTTTCAGATGTTGAAACTTACCTCAAGTACTTTGGAATCAAATCCTTCAAATGAATCTAAAATGTAAAACATAGATGTACATTCCAGTTTTTAATGAAATTAAAACATTAAAAATTAACATTGAAATGATGTTAAATATTTACCTTCTCCTATAGCGTCTGGTGGTCCTATACTACGACCTGGCATTTTATTGCCTGACCAGCCACGTTCAGTGGGCAATAAACGCATTTGACGAAAAACACCCATTTCATCTCTCATTTTAAGGATTTTGCTTATTCTCTCTGGATCATCAGGAAGTTTTTGCTGCTGAACAAGCTCTCGACCACGCATAACAGGAGCAGTCAGACCGGGCCATAACATGTTTGCCTTGCCTAGAAAAATTATCAACACAAAATCTTACAATCTGAAAGGTTTGGCAGAGTACTACATGCGAGTAGAAACAGCAAGTGATGTTACAGTAACTTAATCAGTAGCTTAAATATTCTTACCAACACCAATTACTTGTCCCTTGTTGAGGTTCTTTGCTGTTTTCTTTCCAACGCCTTTACCACGACCTCTTTTACGTCCAGCATTACTAACACTAGTTACACCTTTCCAAAGATCTTCTGCAGGTACTGAAAGTAATAAATAAAAAATTTAAATAACTGGTACTGTACTGAGCATGAGTTCTACATCAAAACATTATGTACTTACATTTGTTAAAAAAACTAGTACATCGGCAAGGTTGATCCAATAAAATTATACCTCCAATACATGTTGGTTTTGACAACGCCCATGAATGTCTAATCTTTGGAGGTCCCAAACCTAAAAACAACAGAAAATTAAAATAGTGATATGATTTAATATTCTTGAAGTTTTTAACTACGGTATCTTTTTAAATATTAAATATTTATTCTATACGTGTGTACTGGTACATCTTGTTAATTTGACGAGATGAAAGTAACGTGCATAAAAATACATAAAATCTGACTATTATGTGATCTTGTGCGAAAAACCCGTATGTATATCAACCACAAACCGCAAAATGTTACATAGGTTTACGACATATAGTTACATACAGCTTTTTACATATTTTACATGACTTTACATTCGAACAGAATTTGCTTCTGTGGTATAGAAATCTATATTCACTTATGAGGTACAACAAAATCTTAATAAACAGGGCCAGAGGAAGATTAAAAACAAAATTAAAAAAGTATGAAGCGAATACTTTATGAACCGTGCCTGGTCGGGTGAACCGACATAGAAATGACCAAAATGAGAAAGATTTCAAAGGTGATATCATGAAATTGAAGCACTAAAATTCCAAATTATATTTATGATTCAAAAGTAATTATTAAAATAATTGATTTTATACTAACCTGCAATATTTTTAATTGTTTTAGGTACAACACTTAAAACACGTAACATGGGCGCCGCCATTACTATTTTTAATGTTTTTAAGGAAGTGCTGCACTCTGACGGTCACTGACGGTAATGGTAATGGATAATTATGATTTTTGACGAGTGACGTGACTGACGAATAGTCCGAGGTCCGATGTAAATTTTGAATTTTCAGTTTCAGTTCAATCTCTGATATGGTCCCACGTTCCACATATCGAACCAAATGGTATCGAACATATATATGGTCCTCCCAAGAAAAACTATAAAAGTGTTGAGAGTAGGCTGACCATAATTAAAAGTGTGCAACCCGGGACACTGCAGAGCAATGCACAGAAGAGACCAAGAGGCCCGCGCGAAGCGCGGCCGGTGGTCCCCGCCGGAGGCGAAAAATTTTCAGAAAAGGGGGCGTGGCCTCCGAAATTTCATCAGTTTTGTGTCTTTTTGCAACAGTTTATTTAAAAGTACATGGATTTTTTTCAATGCTTTCTGTCGTCTATTTTTAAACTTTTCCCTGCAAATAAAAAAAAAAAAAAAAAAAAAAAAAGTATGAAACAATTTTTTAATAATTAATAATAGTTATATCACAAATAACATACGTAACCGACGTAACGTATGGTATGTGATGTGTACGTCCTATTTGAGCCGAAACACCCACTCTCAAAAAAAAAAAAAAATTTAATAAATAAATAAAAATTTGGCGTAACTATATGGTGTATAATTTTAATATGCTACGAAAAATATTACGAAAAAGCATCGACTATCTTTTGGCGTTTTTTTTTTTTTTTTTTTTTTTTCTCCGCGAGCTTTTAATTGTATACTTTTTATTAAAATTCCTGCAAAATATAAAACCGGGACATTGACGATTTTTGCAATATCTTGCCGGGACTTTAGTGTTGAAACCGGGACTGTCCCGGCTAATCCGGGACGGATGGTCAGCCTAGTTGAGAGAATTATTTTTTTCTTTCCGCGTGGATTTTGCTGCATTTTTATGATTTTTATTTCTCCTCAAATATAATAATTATAAGAAAATCGCTAAGAAGGAGAACGGCTGTCCTATAGGCTTTAAAAGAGGATAAATTTTTGTTAAAATGTGATATAATTTTTTTTTCTTTCAAATTTTAGATATATTTATATATAAAACTTTGCGCGGATATTATATATTAATATAATTATATTCCCCAAAAATATACGGATATAAAATATATAATTATATAGACGATCGATGATATATAATTATATAGCACGTGCACGCTCTCTGATATAAGAAGAGAACAAAATTCTAATAATAATTTTCCGACCTTTAAATTTCCTCTTTCCTATACAATTATTTGCATAAAAACTTTTGCATATATATATATATTTTTTTTTATGAAAAAAATCGCGTGTATGGTACAAATTTCTTTTGTTTTTCAATAAATGTATGAACAATTTAATTAATGCACAACGGCGGTCAACAACATAATTATAGAAATAAAAATGACGCATAATAATATATTATATATTATACTGTATACTATATAACTTTTATTCAAATTTCATTATTATATCATTTAAAAATGTCGTGATTAAAAGAGAAAAATCATTAACGCTCATTGCTTTATAATTATAATTTATTGATTATTTTTCAAAAGTTTTTATATCGTTATATATATATATTTATTCCCAGAAAAAAATTGGAATAATATAAGATTCTAAAGGATTTCTAAGTATATAAGTTATAGGAATACTAAGGCATTTAGGTGGGTGACCTAACAAAAGTAAAGTGCTTTGATGGATCGCTCCATTGGTGTAGATATAATCGTGGTATTTTCCTTCGATACTTCAAAATTTGTACTTATTGATAAGGTGCAGCCGCGGTGAGCCTCGCACGCTCGTGAATTAAAGTTCCATCAGCAAATCTACGTTCAACCGGTTCAACGTTCACCATCTTCAATAACCACCGCAGCCAGGTTGGATTGCTAGGAAAATCACTATGCAACTGTTATACAAAATACATGGAATCAAATTCACTTTTTTTTTTTACCGAATAGGGTGCAATAGGATATTTATCTTTTGTCCTCTAAATGAATTTTCATAATATTTTACACCTCACATTTAACATAATACTTACATATAAATTCTTTAGACTGTGCTATACAATTGATGAGACGGTATATATGAATATGAATGTATTTGTCTCATATCATGCGGTATTTGTGCATGATGTATACGTCTACGTGGTATGTGGTATTCCCCGGTGTGAGTGAATAAAGTTTCATACTTTGCCTTCACATACTTTGAAACAATTTTATCTATCAGTGTTGCTGGCGATATAGTGATACCTCAACCTCTATAGCACCCCGCCTTTCTATGGGTCATAGTGACTTGAGTCAAAACTATAGTAACAATTGAAATAGTACACCCCCCTTTAAAAATAATTCCCGGATCTGCGCCTTTCTCATATATATATATATAGAATTTAAGAAGATAATATATCGATAATTTTGGCGTGATGACTATAATTATACCATCTGGTCTTATACTCTTTTCTATACTATATTTTAGAGAAACGCGTATACTTTTAATGCTTTTAATGAAGACGTTACGCGCGTTGCGCACGGTCAATTACATAAAAGTAATAAATAAACAATAATACTCAAAGTGAGCCTTTTTGTGTTAAAGTTAATAATTAATAATAATTAACTTGAATTTAAAACCAACTTTTATTTTATATTGATTTTTTAAAAGCAGAGTGGTTTTAATAAACTTTTGAGCACAAATTGCGAATTCCAATAACCTCTTAGGATTTCATTATTAATATGAACAACAAAAAAAGCCTATAAAAATTAATTTTCTATGGGTGTTATATAATATCATAACTAATCAAATTAATTTTTGATAATTTCATAATAGTTCCGTAGCTTTAATTCTTGTATGACACTTATATGTGGGATTCAATTTAATAATCAAAGTTTAGTGAACCGTGCCTGCGGCATAAACCGATGGACCCAATTTAGCATAGCAAATTTAAGATTCTGCGTGTGTGTGTGTGTGTGTGTGTGTGTGTGTGTGTGTGTGTGTGTGTGTGTGTGTGTGTGTGTGTGTGTGTGTGTGTGTGTGTGTGTGTGTGTGTGTGTGTGTGTGTGTGTGTGTGTGTGTGTGTGTGTGTGTGTGTGTGTGTGTGTGTGTGTGTGTGTGTGTGTGTGTAAATTAATTGATTGATTCTCGGAATAACATTAGCTTTTCATTATTTTAAAAGAATTTTCTCAACCAAAAAGTTCAACAAAGGTATATTACAAATAATATGTGCATGCGTTATGAGCTGGTGGATATAAATAAAAATGAGAGAATTAAATAATTTATATAATGTATTTTACAGGTGGTTACATCTCCAATAACTTGAGTCAAGATATCTGGGTGAGACGAGCAGTTTTGCAGTGCTCTCATGGTGCTCTCGATGCTACTCTTTGCTTCAAACTCCCCACCAAAACT
Source organism: Ecdyonurus torrentis (assembly GCA_949318235.1). NCBI lineage: Eukaryota > Metazoa > Arthropoda > Insecta > Ephemeroptera > Heptageniidae > Ecdyonurus > Ecdyonurus torrentis. Next base: position 15,481,343 of record OX439129.1, read on the forward strand.
CCTGAAACCCCAACCCCTTATACCTCTTTCTCCAATGTACCACTTCTCAACAGCGCAACTCACAATTTTGCCCTCAAGAGAAAAACTTCTTCCACTGCTCGCTGCTTCTGGATAAATAAAATATAAATATACCTTTCATTCTCATTCGACTCTTTCTACATTCAAATTAAGTGTGCGCTCTCTTTTTCTATATATAGGAGAAAGAGAGAGAGAGAGAGAGAAATAAACATGGAATCAAGCAATAAGTGCCACGAGTTCTCTCTCTCTCTCTCTCTCTCTGTTGATGCTTACTTCAATTCATCAAAGTGCCATTCACTTATCTTGTAATCTACAAGTATCATGCTATTTTATACAAGTACTTGTATAAAAGGAGAGAAAAAAGCAAAAGATAAATACAATATCAAAATGAAAGACTTTTTTTTTTATTATTTTTTTTTTATATATATCATCCTTTTTTTTCTTTTCATTCTTGTGTAATTTTTCAAGCATTACATTTTACTTTTTTTTCCCAATCTTCCTTTAGTTTAAATAACAAGCATTATAATTTAATTAACATCGTAATTCAGTTCTATTCTTGTTCAAGCATAATAATTTTTTTTAATATTTTAATTTTTAAATATTTTAATATATTGCGTAGTTAATGTTTATTATTCTTTTTTTTTTATGCAAAAGCCAGGGAAATATACACCAATTTCTTTCCGTTAATTGCATATATGTTTCAAATTTTTCGTAAGGCACCCTCATTTCGATTTTAATTATACTATGTTATGGAACAAAATTTAATTATGCCTAATATTATTACGTAATTGAAACAAAAAATAAATATGCAAAAAGCTGCGGAGAGAGAGAGAGAGAGAGATACATTACTATGAGATAATAAAATGAATGAGTTTATATATTCCTAATTTTGAACGAAAGTTGTCACAATAAAAAATTTTCACTTGCCGTTTAGTTTACTTTTCTGCCAGAAAAATAAATCATTTATAAAGAGGACAATTATAAAAATAGATTATAAAGTAAAAATAATAATAAAATATTAAAATCAAACTTGATCCTTAATTGAAACAGCAGTGCCAATATGATGTTCATGATTTTTGCTTCCATCTTTTCCGAAAAGCAAGAACTCTTATTTCGTATTGATACACGAAATCATGATTATATGCAGATAACAGTAAAATTTATGCAACAACAAAACTGACGCATGATTTAATAAACTGATAATAAAATATAACAAACTGAAAAGCACAGTGTATGAAGTTGATTATTATTTTTATACAATTATTTGTTACTAATTTGTATTAAATTTAAACTTTTTGCTTTTATACATATCACAATCACAATTTTATTTGCTTTTAATAAATTCAGGAAGCAAGAAAAATGATGTGCCACGTCTTTTTATTTTTTAATTCTTCCTGATGCATGGTCATGGTATATATCTTTTTTTTTTAATCCTGTTTAGTCAATATTTACTCTAATGACTTGACTGCCCATCAGTCAAACTTGAGGCTTGTCCTGTGCACCCACTTAAGTTATTATGACATCATCATGAATTTTAAATCAACCATCAACTTTTGACATCACGCCCATTCTAACAATGCGAGAATTTTTTTTTTAGCAACTCAAATTTTGTTATTATATATTATAAATATCTCATAACAAAAATAATAATCATACAAAACTATGACATGCGTGTTACAAAATTAGTGTATTAAAAAACAAAAACTCAATATCAAAAAAATTTTTAATTAAATTTCAAAATGTGACAGTATTACTTAAATTGGGAGGGAAAGTAATATTAAAAACAAACTTCATTTCTTGAGATGATGAGGAGTAAATAATTTTCTATATTTTAAATTTATATATAGATGTATCTTAATCTCACGATGACACAACATTTTAATTTTTTATTATTATTACTCCCACATCATATAAAAACGTTAACAATGAACTTTTTTTTTTTATATATCCATGTCTAAACATCATTTATTCATTCAAATAAATAATAGCAGCTTATATTATATGAGTATGAAGTGAGAACAAGAGAATCAAACATGCTTACAAAGTAAATAATAATATTAAAAAAAAAAAAAGAAAAAAGAATATCCCATCTCAGGCAAAACATTTCACTCATTCTATATTGTTACCACTTCAACTTTCGATTAGTAAATAAATATTGTCAATAAATATTTATTAACAAAATTTTTCAATTATTTAAATTTGACAAGCTGTCATTTTTTTATATATAGGCAAACATTTAGTTATTCTTTTCACAGCGACTTCGCATTTATTTTTTCTTAATGAGGTCACTATATAGAATAATTTAATTATTTGTAATATATCGATTTAGTTTTTCTTGTGTATTATCAATTATCATTGAATTTAGAGTATTCTAAATTCAATGGTATTTATTATACTCTGTGAGTTGCAAAAGAAAGTATTATGTGTGTTTATAAGTGTGTTGTGTGTATAAATATATATATTATACTTATTATTAGTATAGTGGTTTAGTATTAGCAATTTAATGCTATTTATTTTTCATTTTTGTCTTATTGTTGTTTTGATTTATTTTCTTCTCTTTTCTTTTCATCTTTTCCCTTGTTTTCAATTACTATATGGTTGTTTAGTTGGCTATTACATTAATTAACTTTTTACTATACCATCTCTTTATAATATATTATGTGAGTTATTCCACTATGTTACGATCAGACTTTATATGTATATATGCGGTAAACTCTATACACATACAGTATACTGTATATAGTACTATTATATAGTATACAATAAAATAAAATCTGTTTCACAGTTTATTTATTTTAAATATATTTAATAAATCAATAAATTAAATATAAATAAAAAAATTACCTGTAAAAATTATAGCTTCATTATTAATTGCATCACAATAATTAAACGTCATAAACAGATAAACTGTATAAATATCAACCTCATCGCAACAGTGTGTATTATATTACAAAAACAAAAAAAAAAAAAAAAAAAAAGCAATAAAAATGAAAAATTCTGTAGCGCAATAAAAATGCAAAAATGATTTTGTCAGCTTTCATTAACATGCATACATAGAACACCATTTGTGTTACAAATGACCAGCACGTTTCCATGCCGCGTAAATGATATTATTTCCATATAGTTACATTTTATACAAGTCATGTTATATGTGGGAGTAAGGGGGAGATTTTATAACGATAATTCTTCCCCTGAAGTATGTTTATGATAGCTGCATTTATATATGCTTGTTTTCATCATGCCTTCAGCATATTTATAGTAAGCCAAAACATAACCTTACATAATGAATAAAAGGAGGGAACGTGTTATACATATAAATCTTATTTTTAATGCTGTATTTTAAATTTTTGTACATATATTATAATTTTTTTTGTTTTTCTTATAAATATTAAAACGTACAAATAATATCTTATTACATAATAATAATATAAAGTATAATTAAATCATTGTAATATAACATTTTTTCCTTCATATAATGCTCAAAATACATTTTAATTTAAAACTTGAATCTTCATGCTTATGCTCCTTGTTTAGATTAAAACAGCCTATAATATATTATTATATTAGTGAGGAGAGAGAAGAGGTATAGGTAAAGTTGACCCAAACCTCCAATAGTTGATGTGATGAATGTGGTGTGTCTTATGTTGATTTTAACGTGAATAAACATTGCAAGAAGAGAGAGAGAGAAAGAAAGAGAGAGAGAGAGAGAGAGAGAGAGAGAGAGAGAGAGAGAGAGAGAGAGAGAGAGAGAGAGAGAGAGAGAGAGAGAGAGAGAGAGAGAGAGAGAGAGAGAAAGAGGGTCAGCAAACTGGCGTGCCACAAAAAAGCTTTTGTCTTCCTGAATATTTCAATAGGATAAAGAGTGGGCTATACGCTTGCACCATGACCAAGCAAAATTATTTTTGTGTAATTTTTATTTCTCTAAAAATATCAAATTTATTATTGTTGTCTTATCATTATAAAATATACATGTTCACTGTAGAAATCTGATGAGCTAAGTTATTTATAATAAATTTATAATAACATTTTTGACACATATACATTTGTAAATTTAAGTCGATCTTTTAATAGAATATACCCATATTATTTTAAATGTATAGCTTTGGATTATTCTTTTTAACATTAACATAAATTTAGAAAAAGATATATATTACAATATATTATTGCTTTTTTTTTTTTTTTTTTTTTTTTTTTTTTTGGTAGCTTGATTATATTTTATAATAAGATATAGGATTCAAATATCAATACCATTAGCATATTATTATTAATTCTATTTTAGTTTATTCAATTTATTATTATTGTAACAGCTTGAGCTATTGTAGTGAGTCTGAATAAAAAATTCAACATTGAAACTAAAAAACATTAAAATAACATTTTTTGAATTTTGTATAGCACATAGATATATTATAACAAAGTATTTATTTAAGACTACAGTTTATGTATTTAAGACTATATAATTTAAGAATAATATTTTTAGTCACAGAATTATATTATTATGAATTAGATTGAAGAGCTGAAAATTTTATGAATGGTCATTCCATTCATAATATTTATTGTAGTATGCATAATACCATTTGGTCAGAGAACACAATACATATTATAGTAAAAAAAAAAGACACACCTTGCATCAGATTTGTCATATTTTTACAGGTGCCCAAAAAATGAAGCAGGTATACATTCCTGACTATGTCTAAATATGTCATATCTTTTAAGAAAGACCTACCAAGAGAAAAATTTTCTTCCTTCTATTATCCATATGTCATCTTGAAATAACACTGTTTTGACGTGTCAATTGGAGCGAGATTTTTAAACTTAGATAATACAACAAAGTTGACATACGGTACATAAAACTTTTGGTGTGCACTATTTTTTTTACACTTTTATTCATACTATCAACACATACAAAAAAGTTAAGACTTTAAAATCTTCACACATTTTTACTCTCCCTCTCATTTCTTTATACCTAAGTCGAAAGTTTTTTTTTTTTCTTCTTCTTTTTTCTTTTCTTTATCTTCTTTGCACAGAAGATGAAAGAAAAAAAAAACTATAAAAAGAGAGAACTCAATGTTAAATTCGAATATGTCCTCTCTCTTTCACTAAACTATATAGAATAAAGCTCTCTCACTCTCTTTCTCATCCCTTACGCCCTCGCAAATAACAAACGTAACCACAACTATATGTTCTGTATAAGAATATTTCAGATTCTTCTTCTCCCCTATTTTATTATTATTATTTTTTTTACACAATACTAACTATGGCTCTCCTCTGGAGTATATTCATTGATATATCGCAATAACCTGTACTATATGTATATGCACCCTCTTTTTTTTTTTTTTTTTTTTTTTTTTTTTTTTTATATATATATATATATATAGTTATTTTCTGACGATCATATATAATGACCCAAAAAAATTCCGCTCGACTTGTGATGTTGTACAACACACAAAAGCCTTCAATCTTTATTATAAGAAGGTCCTGCACTCACCCGCGCGCTCTTGTTAATATTATCAAAATAAGACAGCCGCTCTTGTTTTCTCGATTCAACGCATCTTTATCTTTTGTACAATAACACAATAACCATTGAACGATATACCTCTATTTTATCTTGTACTGCTCATTGAGATGGTGTATAAATAAAAGAATAGAAAAGTCTTCGGGTCAATTAAATTGAATCGGCATGTCTTACTTTGATGATACGTTCCTTTTCTTATATATTAAAATGTTCAATATATTATACAATGACATACACGCGCAATTTGCAATTTTTCTATTAGTTTGAGACATTATTCGATAAATTCAATGCTTTTTTTTTAAGTTTTTTATAATATATATATATATATATATATATATATATATATATATATATATATATATATATATATATATATATATATACACTGCAAAAATTGTGTCTTTGCAAAAGTCGGAATTAACAACTTT